>WOGZ01000445.1:0-22227 GCA_009733775.1 Alectoria sarmentosa
TGTTATAAAAAACACGATAATGAGAATTTTTGATTAATTGTTAATTGATTGTTAATTTATTGTTGAAAAAACATTAAATTTAATATACGATTAACATTATGATACGATTAAATTTTGGATAACAATTTGTTATATTTAAAATAAAGTTAAACAAAACTTAATGTTATCATATTTTCGAAAGATTTTAACAATGTTAAAAATCTGTTGAAAAATAGTTATCATAAACATTTATATAATGATCTTTTGACAAGGTATTCAATTGTGCTAGTATCCCCTTAAGGTATTAAAGTCTTCGTCGATAAATATTATTTCGTTTAATTTATCTATTCGACGAGAGCAAAAATAATCGTTAAATGTTATTTTAATAAACTTATTACGTTCTTTTATTACATTTAAGATTTTTATAAAAATTACGATTTACGATAACATTATATCTTCGTTTAATTCGAATTTAAATTCGAATTTAAATTTAAATATCGATTATTAATAATTTATAATAAAATATTAATATTGTTATATAAAAAATTGTTATTTAAATTTTATAACATTTTCAATTATCGACAAATTTATTTCAATTCTCACTTAAATAAATTCTATAATGAAAACGAACTCGTTTTAATAAATAAAAACATCTATTTTTATAACGTTATTTTTTTCATCGAACGTTTATGAGATATAATTATTATAAAAGACTTTTTAATAATTGAAATCAACCTTAATACGACTTTGAGAAATATTATATTATTATAATATATTATAATATTATTTATATTATAAGCGTATTTTACATTATTAATAAAATTAACTTTTTTTAAATATTACATTTCTTTAATATTATTTAATCAAGTTTAACGTATTTTAATAAAGATATTTGTTTTTATATAAATGTTTTCTTTTTATATATATATCTTTTTCTCACTTAATTATCTTATTTAATACATTTATATGATATGATTTTATATTAATTTTAATATTATAATTAAATTTTTTCACTAATTTTATTCGTATTAATTAACGAATTTAAAAATCGTGTTAATAAAGATTTTATCAAGATATAAAAATTATTAAAATATCGTATTTTGAATTTAAATCATTTACGGCAATTAAAATTTAAATAATTCGCATCGAGATAATAATTTATCTCGTTAATAATAATAAATATAATTTTCTTTATTTTTATTTATTTAATTAACGAATTGAAAGAAATAATCACTTTTTATTTCTATATTTTTTAAATTTTTATTTTATTTAAGTAATTAAACACAAATACAAATTTCTTTATTATATAAAAAATTGTTAATTTTTTTATCATATAAAAAATTATCAAATATATTAATTAAAAAATGTTTACATTTTTTCTAACACAATATTTTTTAATATTACTTTTATCGAAATATTTTAACAATTTTTTATTTCTTTTCAAAATGATTTTTATATTTTTTATACATTTTTTTTTAAATATATATAAAATACTTCGAAAAAGTCGTGCAAAACGATTTAATTTAATAATAAATTTCTTAATTTAAATATATAATTATAACGTTATCTCATTATCATTTATTTAAAAAAAATTATTAATATCGATATCGTTTAAAATATTATTAATTTCATACAATTTTAAACGTATTTAAAAAAAAAATTTATTGATGTTTGAAAAATTATTAAAAACATTTATATTAAACGTGACAAATTTAAATAATTTATAAAATAATATAAAAAATTGTAAAGTAATAATGACATTTTCGAAAAATGATTATAAATAATTATTATCGATAAAGACTTTTATATTAAAAAATTCCACAAATTAATTTTTAAAAAGATTAAATCTTTTAAATTATTTGATTTTCTTATTTTTACGAATAAAAAAAATCTTATATAAGATAATTAATCTTTTAAAATAAATTATAAATTTATTATTAATTACGATTAATGTTTTATTGTTAAATTCAAATTAATTTATATTATTTTTAAATTGAAAAAAAAGTTTTAAAATAAACGATGAAATGTTAATTAAAAAATTATTTAAATTTATATAACTTTTATAAAATAATAATGAATCATTTAATTGATATTTACGAGAATTTAAATTAATTAAATAATGTAAAGTAATAATATAACTCACTTTAATAAAATATTATATCTTTTATAAAATTTTATATCAACTTTATTCAATTTGATTAAATTATTAATATAAATAAAAATAATATAATACGACACTTAAATTTAAAGATTTATAAAAATTTACGAAAGAATTAAAATGTATATGAAAATTACAATGAATTATTATTTATTAAAACGTATTTACGAAAATTAAATAATATTTAATATGTTAAATACGAAAAAAAGTTTAAAACATTCATATTAAAGACGATATTTTTAGTAAAAAAATTAATTATTTTAATAATAACGAAAATTATTTGCATTTTTATAATATTTATTATATTTATTATATCAACTTTATTTATTAAAATTAAAATTAAAGTTAAAATTAAAAGATTTATATATTATAATTATAATTAAATTAAATATATTAAAAATAATTATTTTTATTTCGATAAACATATAAAATATTAAGCAAATAACTTAATTAAATACGTGATTTAATTATATATTTATTTTAACGAGATATTTATTTTATTACTAAAATTTGTTTATTAAAAAAGTATTTTAACAAGATTTTTAGCTTAGAAATACAAATAGTTAAATTTTTAAGTAAAAGAATCAAGCTTTTTATATCATATTATATATATATACTTTTAATTTAACAATATTAATTAAATGAAAAATTATTTAAATACACGCTATAAAAATGAATAATAATAATAATAATAATAATAATAATAATTTATATAATCTTTAAAAAAACTCTTTAAATAACTTTGAAAAAAAATTAATTTTTTTTAAAATTATAATAAAAGACAATATAAACGTGAATTTAACGAATATTTCAAATAATTTTTTATATATTAACTCTTTTAAATAACAATTACATTATTATTATAAAATCGATAAATAACATTTACGAATATATTAAAATTTATATTATTATTAATTAAACTCTCATTTTTAAAATATATAAACGTTTATAAATTAAATTTTATCTTTTTTTCAAATTTAAATTATTAAAAATATATAATAAACGGTTATTTAAACAATTTATTATTTATTATCTTTTATATATTTTAAACGTATATAATTATAAAAAAGAATTTCATTTTATTTTTATCGCTTCGTTAAAATAATACGATTTGATTTTTAAAAAATTATAAATAAATAAATATAAAATCGTTCTCGATATATTTAATAAAAAAATATTATTTATATTTAAACGATATAAATATAATAATAACAAGAGATTAATATTTAAGAGTTCATTATTTTTATTAATAATATCATTTATTGTCGTTATATAACTTTTTAAATTTATTATTAAAAATGAATCAAACGAGAATAATTTCGATATAAATTATTTTAAATATATTTTAAATAGAAAAAAATCAATATTAATATTTAAAGCACTTAAAGAAAAGATAATAAAAAGTGTAATTTTATTAATATTGTTAAAATTAACCCATTGATTTATTATTATTTAATTCGAAATAAGAAAAACAAGCTTTTTTCTTTAATAATAAATAAAATTTACGATATTTTCAATAATTCTTTCGAGATTATATTACAATTATAACGAAATAATCGTATATCGATTAATAAATCATATTTATATAATTTCGAAATTAAATATAAAAGATATTATAAATTTTATATTTCAAAAAACATTTAAATTAATAATGTTAAAATTCTTATTTTATAAAAGAAGTTTATTCAATTTTTTATAAAATTATTATATTTATATAAATGTTTTCGATAAGTTATAAGCGAATATATTATTTTTATATTATTTTTATAATTATAAATTGAAATTCGTTAACGAAATAAATAGAAATGCATTATTTGAAAATCGAATATATTTAATATCAAATTACAAAGTCGAACAAATTAAAAAATATTTAAACGAACATTTTAAAAAAGAATTTATCGTTTTTAATTATGTTTTATTCGTCTTTTTTGTTTTATTTATTAAGAAATTAAATAAAGATTTACGTTTTTATATAAAATATTAAAAATTAAATATTATTATTAAAAAAATCGATACTTTATTTTATTAATAAATGAGATTTTAATAAAAATATAAAATTGTAAATATTTTACACGATTTGATATTATCGTTATTTTCAATAAATTTCAAATATATTTAAATAACGAAAACTTAATTACATTTGTTATATTTTTTGAAATATACAAATATCAAATGTTTTCATTTAAATTGATAAATTTTTATAATTTATCAACAATACAAAAACGACATTTTTTTAAAATATTTAAATAACTTTTATTGAATATATTTAAATGATATTTTTATTTATAATAAGATTAAAAAGAAACACGTTTAATATATTCGATTAATTTTTTAAAAGTTATAAAAGATCGATTTATAAATAAACATTCTCAAATGCGAATTTCATATATAAAAGATCAAATTTTTAAATTTATTAATATTTATCGATAAATTACGAATAAATTCGATTAAAATATAAATTGTCGTTAATTAAACACAATTTACAAATTTAAAGTAAATATAAATCTTTATCGATTTTTATAATTTTTATAAAAGATTTATAAAAGATTTCTCGAAAATAATTAAATCGATAATTCGTTTTATAAAAAAAGATGTTATTTACGAATAATCACTCGTTTATTAAAAAGTCTTTATTTAATTAAAAATTAACGTTATATAAACTTTTATTTTGCGACATTTCGATAAATTTAAAAAAACAATTTTAAAAACGAATTTTTTCGATTATATTAACGAAAAAATATTATTATAATATAATAATGAAAGATTATTACATTTAATAATCTTTTATAACAAAAATTTAATTTCGATCGAATGCAATTATCAAATTTACGATAAAAAATTATTCGTTATTATTCGATATTTAAAACATTAACGACCTGAATTAAAATCTATTAATATTTCGATTAAAATATTCACGAATTATAAAAATCTTATATATTTTGTTGAAAAACGTGATTTAAATCGTTATTAAGTTAAATATTTTAATATGTTATTCGAATATAATATTAAAATCATTTATCGTTCGAAATCATAAAATTATAAAATTAATATTCTCACTCGAATAATTAAATATAAATTTATTAACTTTATAAATAAACGATTTAAATAATAATATCAAATTATTTTTATATTAAATTATTTAAATCTCGATAACAGTGAATTTGAAATTAATCTTATTTATAATTTTAATTATTATAAAATGTTCGAAGCGAATAAAGTCGACAAAAAATATATTAAAATACGCGAGATAATAATAAAGAGAAATTGAGAAATATTATATTTAATAAATGCGTTATTATAAACGATGTTTTTTATTATAAAAATCGCTTATAAGTATTTAAATTTATATACACGATTATTATTTAAAAGATATACGATTAATTTATATATTATTATTTAAAATTCGTTCGTATATATAAATCATTTAAATGAAAATATTATTAAAAAAATGTAAAACGATAGTTGTTATATATATTAACAAATATTACATTTATAAAAAAAATTAAAGTTTTTAAATATCGTGAATGTAAGTTATTATAATTATTTTCAATTTCGTAAAAACGTTAATAAAACATTTTTATAAACTTTATTATCGATTTTTTATTATTAAAAATTTATAACGTTATATAAATTGTAATTAATCGTTTAATTAAAAAATGTTATTACGTATTATATACGACGAAAATTAATAACACATTTATTGAAAATATTATTAAAATGTTTATTTAAAAAAGGAATATACGAATTATATATATTAATAATGTTCGATCGAAACTTACAATTCGTTATTATAATATAAAAAACTTTTTGCAAAAAACTCGCCATTAAAATTAAATTATTTATAATGTTTTATTTTAAAATAAATAAATAAACGAAACGAAGTAATTAGAATTTAAAACGTTATTTGCGAATTTTCTATAATCGTATATAAAATGATTAAATTAAATAAATATTTATAATCGAATTTATAAATAATAATAATCTTTTAATTTTTACGAATGTGTCGCTCTTTTATGCAAATAAAGATTTTCATTTTTATATAAATTTTAATTTTAATATTATTAATTACGTTATTATTCTCAAACGTTATAATATTATATAAATAAAAAATATTATTAATTATATATAAGACGTTTTCGTTTAAATACGCGATTATTTAAATAAAATACAATTTACGATAATTAAATAAATTAATCGTTATAAGAAAAATGTAACGTTTAAAAAAGATAATCTCGTTTTTTTAAATAATAAAAACATTGTTATTAATCAATCATTTAAGAAATTAAACGATAAAATATTTAATTTATTTAAAATTATATTTATTATTAATTCTTTCTATGAATTGAAATTATTCAAAATTATTCAAAATTTATAACGTTTTTTATTTTAACTTTTAAATCTCGTTTTTATTAATTTATTATTTAATTAAAAAAACTATTTTTTTAAAATTATTATCGTTAAAAATAAAAATAAATGAATAATCAAAAACATATTAAATTTTTAAAAACTATAAAATCGTTTTAAATATAAAAGTAAATAAAAAAATGTTAATAAAGATTTTAATTAATATAATATTAATAAAAACGAATTTAATAATGCATAAAACGTAATAAAAGACTTTTATAAAAAATATTTAAATAAATCACGATAAAATAATTATACGTTATTTAATTAAGTTAATTATTAAATTATAAAAAAGATTTATTATTATTTTTTCTTTTTTTTATACGTTATTATTATTGTATTGAATAATAATATATAAAAATTATATTTTCGACTCGTTTATTATCGTGCGATGCGTTTTCACGTTATTCTTTCAACGATAAAATCGATCGAGGTTAACGATAACGATATATAAATTCAAGATTTAAATAAATACGCGATCTTTATTATTTACATTATAAACACTTTTTTAAATTTCTTAACGACGTTTTAAAATCTCGTTATCGTTATTATTAACCTTATTTAATAATATATATTAAAAACGCGAGCTTTTCAATAGTGAAAAGCTTAAAAGATTTTTATAATTATAATAATACTTGTTTTTTTTACGCTTAAAGAAAATCCTCGAAATCTTTATTTCTCTTTAAAAGCTTTTCAAAAACTCTTCGAAAGCTTTTATCGAAGAGATTATTCTCGCAAACTCGAAATCATAATACGTGATACATTATATATAAAACTTCGAATTTACGAAAATAATTTCGTCGATAAAAATTCTCGAAAAGCTTCGAAAGATAAAATCTCGAAAGAATTTAACAAAAAAAGTTTATCAGAAACTAAAAGCATTTAAAAGTTTTTAAAAAGTTTTAATTTATTTAATCAAATTTTATAAAAATAACATTATTTGAAAGCGCGTATTTAAATTCTTAATTAATTTATTTATTTTATCATTATATAATATATAATACGAAAGAAATAAAATAAAATAAAATAAAAAATTTAATATTCGAGATTTAATTTTATAAAGTAATTATTTTAAAACGTATTCGCGTTTACATTAAAATAAAGTAATAAAATGAGTTTTTACTAAAAAATCGTGAATTCTGAAAATTCAATTAATGAAACCTTGTTTTAAGCCCTTTTTTTTATATATAACTTTTAATTATAAAAAAAGTAAGTTTTTCAATTACGTATATAATAGTTTATAAAAAAAAAATTAAAAAAATTATCAAAATATGTACGAATTTTAAATAAGATTTAATGTTTACGATTCGATTTAATTCGAAAAATCTCGTTTAATTATATCGTTTAATTTTTGCGATTTTTTCTTCGCTTAAAATATCGAATATCAAATAATATTAAATATTTAAATGTTTTAACGACGATTATAATCTTAGTTTTTATTAAATTACGTGATTTTCAAACGTTTAAAATAATAAAATTTTATAATATCGATCATATTATTAATAAACTTTTTACGATATATTATTATTATTATTATTATTAATTTTCTTTAATTAAAAATAGTTATTAATTAAAAAGTTCGAAAATATAAAATAAATTATAAGCACATTTCTTCGATTTTTATAACGTTAAAACATCGTTTTTTTTAAAAAAAAAGATAATGTTACGAGCGTATTTTACATTTTTATTAAAATTAACTTTTTTTTAATATTACGATTTTCTAACATTACTCGATTGAATTTAGCGTTTTTTAATAAAGTTATTTATTTTTATATAAATGTTTCTTTTTTATATACATATTTTCTTCTCACTTAATTATTTTATTTAATATATTTATATATCTTATATAATTTTATATTAATTTTAATAATTTAATTTTAAAAAGCTTAATTTAAGAATTAATAATAATATTAAAAAATAATATAAAATATTATTAAAGCGTTTTAAAGAATTTATTAAAATCGCTTTCGCTTATTTTATTACGAAAAAATATATTTTTATAAATAAACGCAATTAAAAAAAATTATTCGAATATATATAAATAATCGTTTATTATATTAAACTTGTTAACATTAACAATATTAGAAATTAATTAACATTCGTTTATTAAAATATCGTCGTCGAGTTACGTGTTTTCGTAAATTCGTTTTTTATTATAATATTAATATCTTTATTTATTTAAATTTATATTGAAAAAAAAATTGATTTAAAATATCTCGCTTAAAATTTTAAATTTGTTTAATAACGTGTTATCGAAAGCTTTTATTAAATTTATAATAAAATTAATTAAATGTTAATCGTTAAAATTATGAAAATTATGAAAATTATTAAAATTAATCGTTCAATTTCAATTTTTCAATTTAAAATAATTTTTTAATTATTAATATAAAATTTATAATAAAGAATAAAATGTTTATAATAGTTAATAATATAATTATTAACTAAATCAATAATACGTTTTATAAAAAAAAAATTTATTTAATTATTTTAATTTTAAATCGTTGATTTTTCAAATACGTTCGCTTCGACGTTATCGAATTTTAAACAATTAACTTTTTTTTTCAAAATAAAACGATTGCGATTATCGAGATAGTAAATAATTATAATAATTATAAAATATTTATTATAATCAAATCGCTATTTATTGAGCAAATTATAAAAATAAAATTATCTATAATTAAATCGATTATGATAACGAAAATTACTTTAATAATTAAATTCAAAATTATAAAAAATAAAAGATATATTAAACGAAATTTATTATATAAAACTTTAACGATAATTACGAAAAAAATTAGTTTTATAATAAAACTTATATTAATTTCGTTAATATTTATATTGTTTATCGCAATTACGTTACGTTTTTCGATTCGAAATCGAAACTTTATAAATATTTAAAAAAAAGTTATTTATAAAAGTCTTTTATAATTGATTTGCAAAAATGTATCGTAATTAAATAATCGATATTATTAAATTTTAAATTTTCAACGATTTTCGTTAATTAAAATAAATTTTTTTATTATTAAAAAGTTTATTTTATTAAAATTATCGAATTCAATATTATCGATATATTCAATTTAAATATCAAATTTTAGTTTCGAAAATGAAATTATGTTTACATTTTTATACGATTATAAAATAATGTTATCGACGAAAAAACTTATATAAATACGAGTTATAAAGTTATTTTAATAAATAAATCATAATTATTAACATTATTATCTTTTATAAATATTCGAAAAATAACGTTATTTTTTCGTATTAAAAGCTTAAACTCGATGATGCACGATAAAATAAATATTATTTAATTTTAATATATATATTTATCGTTAAAAAAATGATATTAAAATTCTTTATCGCATTTATAAAAAAATTCATTTTGTTAATAATTTAAAAACTTATATATTATTAAATAATAATATTATAAATTTTAAAAAAATTGTGTTAAATATTATTTAAAATAAGATTTATATAAATAATTGCGAAATTATTATTATTATAATAAATTAATAATAAAAAATTTATTAAAAAAGAATTATTTATATTAAAAAAACTTTAATTATAATTTTTCGTATTAACATTATAATATTAATTAATATTTCGAAAATCAAATTTAAAAAAGATTTCATTTTCGAATTAATAATATAACGAGATTTAACGATATATATTTATTTTCTAAATTTATATATCGTCGATATGTTAATCAAAAATGAAATTAATTATATCATATAAATTTTTAAAAAACTTCGTTTAAATATGTTATGCGAAATTAATTACAAAAACGTATTTTTTATTAAAATTTTATTAAATAAAACTTTATCGGAATCTTTTATAAATATTAATTAAATTAAGAAAATTATTACTTTTATTATAATAACATTAATGTCTTTGATATAAAATTTATTAATCGTTATTTATAACGCCGTCGCAAATTAAATAAATATCGTTAAAAAAAATTATTAAACGAAGTTATGATTTACGGCGATAATTAAAATATAAGAATTTTTATAAATATAATAAATGAGTTTTTTATCTTTTAATAAAACGAAGACTTTGTTAAAATATTTAAAAAGAATTAAATGAAGCTATTATTACGTTATAATTAATAATTAAATTATTAAAAACGAATCGTATTAAGATTTATTCGTTAAATATTAAAAATAAAATTGTCGTCGACGAAATATTCGATGATTTATAATAATAAAGTAAATTTAAAAATATCACGAAATTTATTTTATTTATTTATTTAATATATATAATATAAGTTTTTTTATTTAACGACAAGCGTAAAAATAAAGTAATAATCGATATTAAAGATTTTAACGATTTTATCGTATTTAACGTATATTTTATATCGTTATAATTAAACATTATAGCAAAGCTAATAAAATATATATAATTATTTATATTTAATATTATATTTTTTTTTATTAATAATTAATATATTATAATTATCGTTATATATTAATTATAATTTTTCATCGCGAAAAAAAATCTTTTAATGTATTATTTATATCACGATGTCGAGCACTTATCTTGTTAAAATACTTATTTCGTTTAACAGTTATATTTATTTAACAAATATTTTATTAAACGCATAATTTAACAAACATATATATAATTAATTTCTATAAGAAAAAATTAACAAACTTACACATCATTAATGAATATTTATATTGTTATTACAATATGATAACAACACTTATATGATGTTAATTGATTATCGTATAATTTAAAAGCTTTTTCGTTATTAATTTTGCTTTTTATAAAAGTCTTTTGCCAACGCCCTTTTATAATTATTTAAAAGTCTTTCGTTAACGACTTCATATTGTTTATCTTAATAATTTATTTACGTTAACAAATTATTTATTTCAAATTAATTAATCACGTCGTTTTAATCGACGAGGTTTATATCACGCTCAAACGAAAAACAATTATCTTAATTTTTTAATTCGACGATTTCATCGAGATAACTCATTCTCATTTTAATTTATTAAAGTTTATGACAAAAAACGTGATTCATTATCTCATTATATATACTTTTAAACCTTTAAAGCTCTCGAAATCTTCAACGTCTCGAAACGATAAAGTAAAAACGAGATTTAATTCGTTAAGGTTCAAATTAATAATATCGTGATCATTAAATTGAATCATTAATAAATCTTTTTTTCGCAAGATTATTAAACTTTTTGATAATTTTATTAAGCAATTAATTGAGTTATTAAAGTCTTCGTCGATAGATATTATTTCGTTTAATTCATTTATTTAACGAAAGTAAAGATAAAAGCAATTATTAAGCATTATTTTAATAAATTTATTACGTCGCTTTATTATTATATTTAAGATTTTTATAAAAATTACGATTTATGATAACATTATATTTTCGCTTAATTCGAATTTCGATTATTAATAATTGTAATAAGATATTAATGCTATTATATAAAAAGCTATTATTTAAACATTATAACATTTTCAGATATTAATCGATTTAATAAATTCGTTAAAAGATTTAAATTTATAAGATTTAGTTAACGAATTAAGCATTTCGACGTTATCAAATTATCAAAATTTATTAAATCTTAATTATTTCGATTTTCATTTAAATAAGTCTTATAATAAAGACGAGATCGTTATAATAAATAAAAACATTTATTTTCGTAACGTTATTTTTTTCATTAAACGTTTATGAAATGTTGTTGTTGTGAAAAAAATTTTAATAATTAAAAAAAATTTTAATACGATTTTAAAAGATATATCATTATTATAATACACGATAAAATTATTTAATTTCGAAAAGTTTGATTTATGTGTTAATAATAATATCGAAAAGTGATATAAAATATTGTTAAAACGATTTAAAAAATTTATCGAAATAGCACTTTTTTATTTTATTGTGAAAAAATATATTTTAACAAATGCACGTAATTAAAAAGAATTATTTGAATATATATAAATAATCGTTAATTATGTCAAATCTGTTAATATCGATAATGTCGAGAATTAATTAATATTCGTTTATTAAAACATCGTTATCGAGTTACGTGTTTTCATAAACTCGTTTTTTATTATAATATTAATTTTATTTATTTATTTAAATGCTTGAATTGAAAAAGAATATTTGATTTGAAATATCTCGCTTAAGACTTTAAGATTTATTTTAATAACGTGTTATCGAAAGCTTTTAATAAGGTTTAAGATAAGGTTAATAAAATGTTAATCGTTAAAGTTAACAATAGAGTTACAAGAATCAATCGTTTAATTTTAATTTCTTTTATTTAAAGCAGTCTTTTAATTATTAATATAAATTTTATGATAGAAAACAAAATATTTATAATAATTAATAATATAATTATTGATTAAATCGATAATACGTTTCGCAAGGCAATTTTATCACAACATTTCAACTTTAAATCGTTGATTTTTTAAACATATTCGTTTCGATATTATTGAATTAATTTAAATAATCAAACTCTTCTTTTCGAGATGAAAGGTTTTTAAAATAAAACGATCGCGATTATCGAGACAATAAACAATTATGATAATTATAAAATATTTATCGTAATTAAATCGTCGTTTATTAAGCAAATTATGAAAATTAAATTATTTATAATTAAATTAATTATAATAATAAAGATTAATTTAATAATCAAATTTAAAATTATAAAAAATAAGAAATTTATCAAGCGGAGCTTATTAAATAAAATTTAACGATAATTACGAGAAAAATCAATTTCAAGATAAAGTTTATATTAATTTCGTTAATATTTATATTATTTATCGCAATTGTATTACGCTCTTTAATTTAAAATCGAAACTTTATAAACATTTGCGAGAGAATTGTTTATTTAAGATTATGAACAATATCGACGATTTCACGATTTTGTCAAATAAGAATTTATTAAAGTCTTTCGCAGCTCGTTATCAGACGACGACGTTAATTTTTTATCATCAATTTGAAATCGTTAAATTTAATGCTATCGACATTTCAAATTTAAATATAAATTTTGTTTTTCGAGAATGAAATTACGTTTATATTTTTATACGTTTATGAAATAAAATCAATAATAAAGAAATTTGCATAAATATAAATTATAAAGTTACATTAACAGATAAATTATAATTATTAGCATTATTATTTTTGATGAAAATTTGAAAAATAACGTCGCCTTTTTGTGTTAAGAATCTTGAATTAATAATATATAATATCGATAAATATGTTTTGATTTTAACGTATATTTTTATTATTAAAAATGACATTAAAATTCTTTATCGCATTTATAAAGAAATTCATCTTATTGATAATTTGAAAACTCACATGTTATTAAACAATAACATTATAAATTTTAAGAAAATTGTGTTAAATGTGTCGCAAAATAAAACGTATATCGATAATTACGAAGTTATTAATATTATAATAAATCGATAATGAGATTTTTATTAAAAAAAGATCATTTATATTAAAAAGATTTTGATTTTAATCTCTCGTATCGATATTATAATATTAATTAATATTTTTAAAATATTATTTATAAAAGATTTCATTTTCGAATTTATAATATAACGCGATTTTACGATATACGTTTATTTGATAAATTCGAATATTATCGAAGTGTTTATCAAAAATGAAATCGATTATATCATATAAATTTTTAAAAGATTTCGTTTAAACATGTTATGCGAAATTAATTACGAAAACGTATTTTTTATTGAAATTTCGTCGAACTCATCGAGCTCGTTGAACTCGAGTTTATTAAAATCTTTCGTAAATATTAATTGAATTAAAAAAATAATCATTTTTGTTATAATAACATCAATGAATTTAATTGAAAATCTATTAATTTTTGTTTATAACGTCGTTATAAGTCAAGTAAATGTTATTAAAGAAATCAAATTATTAAACGAAATTATAATTTACGATGATAATTAAGATATAAAAATTCTTATAAATTTAATAAATGAGTTTTTTATTTTATAATAAAACGAAGGTTTTATTAAAATATTCGAAAAGAATTGAATAAAATTTTCGTTTTATAATGATTAATAATTTAGGTTATTAAAGTCGAGTCGTATTAAAATTTATTCATTAAATATCAAAAATAAAGCTATCGTTAATAAAACATTTAATAATTTATAACGATAAAATAAATTTGAATACATTATTAAGTTTACATTATTCAATTATTTTATGTTCGTCGTGTAAAAAACGTTGTTTAATGATAAGCGTAAAGGTAAAATAATAATAAACATTCAAAATTTTAACGATTTAATCGTGTTCAACGTGTATTTTATATCGTTATAATTAAACATTATAATAAAATTAATAAAATGCACACATTTGTTTATATTTAATATTTTTTTTTTTTTTAATAATTAATACATTATAATTATCGTTATATATTAATTATAATTTTTTATCGCGATCAAAAAACTTTCAACGTATTAATTATAAAATATATAAATTTTATAATATATGTATAACGATAAATTAATAAAATCTTGCGTCTTATATAAAAATTCGTTTAAATTTATATCGATGATATTGTTATTAACTTCAAGAGTTTTATAAAATATGTTATAAATTTACGAAAATTATTTCTTTTGTTAACGGAGCATAACATTGTTATATCGTTAATAAAGACATTTTTCAATTATTCGAATATCAATTTGTTAAATCGTAAGATTAATTTATTCGATATAATGATAATAAAGAACAAGTTGAAAGCAATTAAAGTTATTATTTATTTTATTATTTTTGACGATTTAAAGCATTATTTAAATTTAATAAATTATTTGCGAAGTGTTGTTTATTATTATATATAACTCGTTAATTCGTTATAAAATTTTAAAGATTTTTTTGTTTAAAAAAGCATTTAATAAAGGCAATTTATATCGTATTTATTCGTTTAAGTTTCGTTTATTAAAGGTTTTTTTATAACAAAAAGCGAGCTTTAATAATTTATAAAAAGTTTTAAATAAATCATCATTATTTATACACTTTGACGATGATAAAATCTTATAAATAAATTTTAATATTTCGCGAAAATAAGGTTTCGACGTATAAATCTTTTATGTTAAAAAGAATTATATAATTGAAAATAAAGACAAATAATCATCAAGAATTATAATAAAATTAATTATATTTTTATTAAAAATGTTGACAATCGTTAAAAAGAATTATTGATTTATTAAACTTAAAATAATAAACTTTATGTGAATCATTAAAAAAATTCGATATTTTATAAAGTCGTTTAAATATCTTATCGTTATTTAAATAAATTATTTAATTATTTTAAATATCATAAAGCAATCTTCGATTACGTTTATTATTTTTATAATAAAAATAAACGTTCGCCTGATACGCGCTTCGTAATTTTTTTGATAATTTCGTTTTAATGTTAAATATAAGTTTAATAAAAAATATATAATGTTGAATGTTTTTTCTCGTCTCGTTAGCATTATTAAATCGTTATTATTCGAAAATTATTCGAAGTTTAACGTTTTATATATTTGCGTTATATAAATATTAAAAAATAATAACGTTTACGCATATTTCGTTATTATAATATAAATGAATAAAATCTTTCGCGAAAAACTTATATTTGATTATAACACGAATAATTATTAAATAAAAATCGTCGAAATTATTAATGTTAATGCGAAGCTTATAATTAACGACGAGAGCGTCGAATTTTCTTTTATTCGTAACATCGATTCAAATCTCATTTTTTATAAAAATAGATTTATAAATTTTAAACGATTATATATATTTCGATCGTTAATTAAAGATATTTTAAAAATAATATACGATAATAATTATTAAAATTTCGAAAAAATCTTCGACATCGTCATTAAATTATAATATATATAAAATTTATCAAAACATTTTTATAAGTATATTAAGCATTGTTTTAATTTTTTAATATTATAAATTCGTCGTTATAAGTTTTACAATTATTTTTAATTTATAAAAAGTTCGAGCATATTATTTCACATTTTAACGCTTAATTTCATTTTCATTATATTATTATTTGAGAAAGATTTCGATTGTGTTATAATAATTATAAACAAATTTAATAAACGTATTATTTATATTCTTAATAAGTTTATTTAAAATGTTAAACAATGAATTATCGCATTGATTAATCATTTCGACGTCGACGATTAAAACACATTTAAGATTTTGTTATTCGACAAAAATTCAAAGTTTTTATTCGATTTATAAAAGATTATATTTAATAGATTTAAAGTTAAATTGTTATATTTTATCGTTTATTATTTATAAATAAACGATAATAATGAACGCATTAATCAAATAATTGAAATTGCTTTATATTTTTATATATATACGTTATAAAAGCTTTTTATATAATTCGTTATTTTATTATATATATAAACACAATTTAATAACGTACGATCGACAATTATTATAAAATCGTTAAATGAATATATTTATAACTTTATATTTAATAAAAATTTTAATTTATTAATATCAAATTTATCGTAATAAAATCATATTAAAATAAGAGTCGAAATTATCGATGTTATTAATTTCACTCAAATAAATCAAAAGTTTCATTATAATCATAAATATTAATTTATATATTTTAAAAAGAGAAATAAGATGTTTCTTCGTTTGCATAAATATTATTTCATATTTTAATTTATCAACGTTATTAAAATCGATAAATTTGATCAAAGATACGTAAATTTATTTGATATCGTTTTCAAAATAAATAAATAAGTTTATAATTTTAATATACTCGATTATTAAAAAATTTATTCAATATTCTTCGTCGTTCAATTAAAATCTTAATCTAATACGAATTCGTTTAATAAATCTTTATTAAATGAATTTAATTCGATTTTCGTCGAAGATAACGTTAACGAATATAAATTATAAAAAATAAATCGTTTTTTTAATAAGCGAGTAAGTCGACGAGATAAAAATTATTCAATAAATTATTTATTACGATAATAAGAATACGATTCGAAATACGATCAATAATATAATATCAAACATCTCGATAACGCGTTAATATTAATATAAGATTATAAAAACGTTATACAATCACGAAAGAATTATTAATAATTATTTACGTTAATATTATCTCTTTTATTAAAAGCACAATCAAATTAATTTATTATCGAACATTTTTATTCGTTAAAGGCTTTCGCACAGCGAATTATTATTGTTATAATATTATTAAATATAATATCTTTATTTATCGAACCTTCTTTTTTATCGAAGTTTACGAATTTAAAATCTTTTATAAAGTAATTGATTATTGTTATTATAATATCATCGAAAACAATTCTTTTATCGATTTCCGCGATAACATTATTATCAACAACACATAAATTTCGCCGAAATCAACGTTTATTATTTCAATAACTTTGATAATTAAATAACAATTTACGTCAAATCGATGTTTTTTCGATTTGATAATAAAAATTCTTAAAATTATAACGAATAAAACGTCGTTAAAGGCTTTCGTGATTATAATAACAAATCGTCAAAAATTGAATTAAAGCTTTTCGCAACAATATACTATTGTTATTAAGGTTACGAATATTGATTTATTTGTTATAAACTTTTATTTACATATATACATAACGAGATCGTTATGTATTCTTTTTATTTACGACATATTATCACGATGTTAAACACTTATTTTATCAAAATATTTATCTCATTTAACAGTTATGCTTGCTTAGCAAGTATTTTATTAAACGCATAACTTGACAAGCACATATATAGCTAATTTTTATAAGAAAAAATTAACAAACTTATACATCATTAATGAATATTCATGTTATCATTACAATTTATCACATTTATAAATTTTATAACATATATATAACGATAAATTAATAAACTCTTACGCTTTATATTAAAATTCGCTTCAATTTATATTAATATTAATATTATTAATTTTAAAAACTTTATAAAATATATTATAAATTTATAAAAGTTGTTTATATTATTCGCAAAGCATAACATTATTATATCGTTAATAAAAACATTTTTTAATTATTTAAATATTAATTTATTAAATCGTAAAATTAATTTATTAAATATAATAATAATAGAAAATAAATTAAAAATAATAAACGTTATTATTTATTTTATTATTTTTAAGAATTTAAAACATTATTCAAATTTAACAAATTATTTGCGAAATGTTATTATTATTATATACAATTTATTAATTTATTATAAACCTTGAAAACACTTTTACTTAAAAAAGTATATAATTAAAAATAGTTTACGTTATATTTATTCGTTTGAACTTCGTTTATTAAAAGCTTTTTTAGAAAAAAAAGTGAATTTTAATAACTTATAAAAAGCTTTAAATAAATTGTTATTATTTATACACTTTAACGATAATAGAATTTTATAAATAAATCTTAAAATTTCGCGAAAATGAGATTTCGACGTATAAATTTTTCATATCAAAAAAAAATTATATAATAAAAATAGAAACAAATAATTATTAAAAACTATTATAAAATTAATTATGTTTTATCAAAAATGTGAATAATCGTTAAAAAGAATTATTAATTTATTAAGTTTAAAATAAAAAACTTTATATAAATTATTAAAAAAATTCGATATTTTATAAAATCGTTTAAATAAATTATTTTTATATAAATAAATTATTTAATGACTTTAAACATTATAAAACAATCTTCGATTACGTTTATTATTTTTATAATAAAAATAAACGTTCGTTTAATACGCGCTTCGCAACTTTTTCGACAATTTCGTTTTAATATTAATATAAATTTGATAAAAAACATATAATGTTAAATTCTTTTTCTCGTTTCGTTAACATTATTAAATCGTTATTATTAATAAATTATTTAAAGCTTAACGTTTTATATATTTACGTTACGTAAATATTAAAAAATAATAACGTTTACGCATATTTCATTATTATAATATAAATAATTAAAGTTTTTCGCGAAAAATTTATATTTGATTACGATATAAATAATTATTAAATAAAAATCGTCGAAATTATTAATATTAATACGAAGTTTATAATTAACGACGAAAGCGTTAAACTTTTTATTTCTTTATAACATTAACTTATATCTCATTTTTTATAAAAATAAATTCACAAATTTTAAACGATTATATATATTTTAATCGTTAATTAAAGATATTTAAAAATAATATACGATAACGATTATCAAAATTTAAAAAAAAAATCGACATCGTCGCTTAATTATAATATATACGAAATTTATTAAAACATTTTTATAAGTATATTAAACATTATTTTAATTACTTAACATTATAAATTCGTTATTATAAATTTTATAATTATTTTTTAGTTTATAAAAAGTTTAAATATATTATTTCACATTTTAACGCTTAATTTCATTTTCGTTATATTATTATTTAAAAAGAATTTTAATTATGTTATAATAATTATAAATAAGTTTAATAAATATATTATTTACATTTTTGACAAATTTATTTAAAATGTTAAATAATAAATTATCGCATTAATTGATCGTTTCGACGTCGACGATTAAAATATATTTAAAATTTTATTATTCGATAAAGATTTAAAAAATTTATTCGTTTTATAAAAAATTATATTTAATAAATTTAAAATTAAATTAAATTGTAATTTATTATTTTTTATTATTTATAAATAAACGATAATAATTAATGCATTAATTAAATAATTGAAATTATTTTACGTTTTTATATATACACGTTTAAAAGTTTTTCGTATAATTCGTTATTTTATTACGTATATAAACACAATTTAATAACGCACGATTAATAATTATTATAAAATCGTTAAATGAAATAATTTATAATTTTGCATTTAACAAAAATCTTAATTTGTTAACATTAAATATATCGTAATAAAGTTACATTAAAGTAAAATTTAAAATTGTCGATGTTATTAATTTCGTTTAAATAAATTAAAAGTTTAATTATAATTATAAAATACAATTTATATACTTTAAAAAAAGAAATTAGATATTTTTTTATTTATATAAAAGTTATTTTATATTTTAATTTATTAACGTTATCAAAATTAATAAGTTTAATTAAAAGTATATAAGTTTATTTAATATCGTTTTCAAAATAAATAAACAAGTTTATCGTTTTAATATATTTGATTATCAAGAAATTTATTTATTCTTTCGATCGCTTAATTATAATTTTAATTTAATATAAATTTATTTGATAAATTTTTATTAAACGAATTTAATTTAATTTTCGTTGAAAATAATATCGACGAATTCAAATTTTAAGAAATAAATCGTTTTTTCAATAAGCGAATAAGTTAACATAATAAAAATTATTCAATCGATTATTAATTACGATAATAAAAATATAATTTATAATATAATTAATAATATAATATTAAGCATTTTAATAACGCGTTATTATTAATATAAGATTATAAAAACGTTATATAATTACGAGAAAATTATTAATTCTTTTTGTTAAAAGCTTCGCAAACAAGTTAATTAATTTATTAATTTATTATTATAAAATTATTATTAATCAAATTTTTTTCTTTATCGAAATTTATAAATTTAAAATCTTTTATAAAATAATTAATTATTGTTATTATAATATTATTAAAAGTAATTTTTTTTCTCGACTTTCGCGATAACATCGTCGTGAAAGTTTTTAACAATTATATTTTTATTAATTTTCGCAAACATTACGTTATTATATAAATTTCGTCGAAGTTTATATATATTACTTTAATAACTTTGATAATTAAATAATAATTTACGTTAAATCGATATCTTTTCGATTTGATAATAGAAACTTTCAAAATTATAAACAATAAAACGTCGTTAAAGACTTTCGTGATTATAATAACAAATCGCTAAAAATTAAATTAAAACTTTTCGCAATATGTTATTATTATTAAGATTACGAATATTAATTTATTATTATAAACTTTTATTTATATTAATATATATAAAGAAATAATGTAAAACTAAGTTAAAAAACTTTGAATTTATATATATAGTCAATTATAAATTCGAAACCACTACGCTTTTTGATTAGCATTCGAATAGCGGCGTTTAGGCCTTTCGAGCGCCCTCATCAAAAATTTGTATATACAAATCTTACATCTTTTGCCCTCAACCCCTCTGAAGATAAAATTTCTTTATAATTTTGCAAATTATACAACACGATATGCGCTTTTCAATGATATAAAAATTAAGAGATTCGAATATATATATATCGATATATATTTAATTCAAATATGTTATTATTCGAAACGGCAGAGCGACTTTCGAAAAACCTTTGCGCTCACTCTTACATCTTTTACCTCATATTTTCTTAAAAATATAATTTTTTCATAATTTCGCACATTATAAAGCCTGCTTTAAGCTTTTCAATAATATAAAAACTATAAAAGTTGAATGTATATATATCGATATATATTTAATTTAAATATGTTATTATTCGAAACGACAGAGCGGCTTGCGCTCATTCAACGAATTATTTTCTTTTTTGAATAACATTATAATTTTCTATCATATTTACGAGATTATTATATCGTTGAAATTGTATAAGTTTATTTTATAATAATAATTATATAAATATATAATATAAATGTTTAAAAATTATAAAAAATCGATCATAAAAGATTTAACACATTTTGTATATATTTTTAAATAAGCGCAAT
>WOGZ01000049.1:0-157180 GCA_009733775.1 Alectoria sarmentosa
CATATGAGACTTCCGAGCATGGGCTTGGCATGTTTGACAACTTTAAAAATAAATATATGTTTTTATAAATAATCGTATATATTATTGAAACGGATGTGCGAAAAACCGTTCAGTTACCGTTATTTAATTGTAACCGATTATGATATATAACCTAACACATATTCAGCAGTAATAGGTTACATTATCAAGAAACCGTCTATTAGCGGTTATTATTTGGAATACCAGCTAGATACAGTTGTCGCAAACCATAGCCCTCCGCTAAGGTACCTTACGGGCGTTGCCCTAAGGTAGGTAGGTTCAGTGGGGTAGCCTAGCCTACACGGTACTAGCAGATCTCGGCTACGAATATATATATCTGGCCACACACACCATTCTAGATAGTCAGTCATCCTTCTGCCTACACGGACTGGTTTTTTGTTTCGTCTTTTAATTTTTAGGTGTAGAAATGGGTCATTCCGACGATCCCGACGGCCCGACGGGCGAATGTCCCAACATATGAGTCAGTCTTTCTGGTTCCTCTTTTGGGTCCCTATAGATAAGCCAAAGGTAAGGCGACCCGAGTGTAGACTATCGCCAAATAAATGGGATGGAGGTGCCGGTAAATGTCTTTTCGAGCTTGGGGCCCCTGCATCATCAATGAGCGGTGCCACCATTAAGATTGTGAAAAGCAAGACTTTGAAGAAACACACGAGGCATGTGATGGAGCATGCCTGCAACGCGCCGAAGAGGGACCCATCGATGAAACAGCAGGGGGGCAGTGCAAATGCCATTGTGGTAGGTAGCATCCAACTCGTGACCCCCATAATCTCGTGTCACAATAATGACACTATTACGCGGCTGACAGATCAGCTCCGGCAAAAATGAGCCAGGAGAATGGTTGGAGCCTCCTTTATCTCGACTATCCCTGGACACACCATTTCGTACATACGACACGCACCATTGTGTGGGTGTCCTCTCTATTCCGATGTCGGAGAGACCAAAGTCGGGAGACTCTGCCTCACACCATCCTTTTGCTAGGGCAAGAGTATTTCCGTGCCTGCTAAACCTTCTAGTAGATTGTAGGTCACCTGTCAAAATTGTGTAGTTCCTGGTAGGATCATCTAGCTAATTGCTTTTCCCCCCTCCGCTATGCTTACTGTACCTTGATCCTTGGAATTGCTCGATTACTCTGAATCCTTCCATCCTGTCTCTAGCTTGCTCGATCAATTTTCGACCATGTGAGACTACTGTCTTGGAAGATAGAATGCCGACTTTACCCACCACATCCGACTTACCCCCGTCATATATCTATGAATATAGGGGTGCCAAGCTAATAGCGGTGGCCGTTGCTTTCGTTCCCCTAGAAATCCTCCTCGTTGGTTTACGCTACTATTCACGATATGTGCACAAGGGCGCTAAGGGGCTGGACGATATTCTCGTTGCGCCTGCCCTGGTATTCTGCCTGGTTGTGAATGCTATTGCAATAGGCCAGTCAAAATCCTTCAGCGATGGTATTCTGCTACTCTTAGTCGACAAGGAAATTGCAAATAGCCGCAGACTGACGCATATTCAACTAGCCATGACGAAATACGGTGGTGTAGGGAGGCATCTCCTAGCGCTCGAAGCTACAGACCCGATGAAAGTCGTGATCTGGGCCAAACTCCTTTAGCTGTCAAATGGATGTATCTTATGGCGGTGACTTTGCCCAAACTCGCCATCTTGAGCATGTACCTCAGGATCGTCACTACAAAACCCTATCGCAGGAGCGTATATGTCCTAGGGATTATCTTAATCATGAATTTTGTTGTTGGAGGCCTCACTGGAACTCTCGGATGTCAGCCGCTGGCTTTTTTCTGGGATCCCACCATACCTGGCGGTCATTGTATCGACATCAACTCGTTTTTCAGATGGATTAGTCTACCTAACATTATTACGGACGTAGCGATGCTCGTCCTGCCTCAGCCACCCATATGGACGCTAAAGGTCACAAGAAACCAGAAAATAGGATTGACATTGACGTTCTTGACCGGATCTGTTGGATTGATAGCCTCGGCATTTCGCTTTGCGACCTTCTTTCGGAACAGATGCTATAAGTGATGGTACTTTCTCGTCTTTGGAACTCATGTCATGGTCTCTTATCGAACCAGGCACCTACCTTATGGCGGCTTGCCTACCCTCGCTACGCCCACTCGCTCAACCCATCTTTGGTGACACCCGTCTCGCCCATCTCAGCACGCACTGGACTCCTAAGTACCGAGTCAGATCTCACGAGCGCAGTACAATGAATATTGAGCTTGAGGGACACAGAAGCCTTAGATCCGAAGTCCACCGCCCTCCGCAAGGCTTTCATCGCCTAGCCGATGGCAGGGAGAGTATTGGTAAAAGCAGCGAGGATGAGAGGAGTCTGGTGGACAATCACAAGAGCGCGAGGGAGAACGTCGGACAATTCGCTCCAAATAAATATGATGTGGAATCAGAGGCCCCGCACATTCGTATTAAGCCCGACATTGTGGTCACGACATCTGATCCTCTTACTGCAAGAAGCCAAGAACTCGAGGGGAGAATTTGATTTCCATATCGCTTTGGATTGACTGTCACACACAAGCCTTGGCCTAACATAATTTGTGTGCAACCCAGCACGAATCGACAACAACATCATAGTGATCGATCTAGCAGCAATGAGTGGCTGAGAGCCGATTGGGCTAGCCTTGTGACCTTACAGTTTTACAGGCCTTGTTTTCTGATTCCTTTCTCGTGGATCAGTGAGGAGTCGTCGCGGAGCGCATACTAGATCCACATTGGTCGATTGTCCATCTGATGGCACGAACAGCCCCATTGATTGCGACGTGTGACCTAGTTCCAGGCACATCGTGACCAAGATGGTGGACGAATACAGTCTTCAGATCAGGATTGCACAATTCGTTGAGGATGACACTTGTACTT
Source organism: Alectoria sarmentosa (assembly GCA_009733775.1). Classification (NCBI taxonomy): domain Eukaryota; kingdom Fungi; phylum Ascomycota; class Lecanoromycetes; order Lecanorales; family Parmeliaceae; genus Alectoria; species Alectoria sarmentosa. The sequence continues at coordinate 2,923 of WOGZ01000049.1, forward strand.
TTGGCTAATTTGTCGTTCGAACCCCAGATCTGGCACGAAAAGTCCTGGACAGCGCTAGCAGCAAGCACTGAGGCGGGATTTCGGAGTCGTATAATTCCTCAACGGTTTGACGTGCGCTTTTGCTTTTGGTCAAAGAATTCTACAATAATTCGAGCGGAAGAGGTAAGATACAGAAAGATTTGTAACAAAGACTTTCGTCGTCGAGTGATTGAAATTGATAAAAACTCAATTTTGCGAGTTTCGCGGGCCCTGAGTGCAATTTATCCCCCCCCCGAGCCTGTCTCCTGTACAATACTAGTACTCCGTACCGAGAACAATATCCTGAAAGCGCATAGATCGAATCTTAGGCTAGGGACCTCTTCTTGGCATAATACTCATAGGGCCAGTAGGGCCCAGTCTGGGCTCAGGTCAGGCACAACCCCGAAGCACCTTCTGATCAATTCCCAGATGAAATAGGTGCACTTTTGGGATCAGACGCGCAATTGTACAAAGTACAAAGCGAAAGTGGTTTTGAAGGATCAGCTGTTTTCATTCTTAAATAGACCGGCAATTCGATTCGATGATAAAGCCGAAACATCGGTTGCCTCTTTTAAGTGCCGCCACGGGGGGCGGGCCGTTAAGGGGAAGAGATCTTCGACTGGAGCCCCACGCTGTAGCATTTGATCATGGCATTGGCCATATAAATAACCTCGCCAATTATGTTCCGCTCTTGACTACTAGATGCGTCTTAAAGGTTCTTGCTGAAGCGAGACACTTTAATTTCTCCTACGATGGTAGGTACCTCTATACTTGTGGTGTGCTCAAAATAGGTTTTGGATAGAAGAGGTAGCTGCACAATGCTGTCATTCGAACCCGACAACTGTACGCCGCGACGCTCCCACGTGTTTGGGAGTTTCAGGTGGACATGAGCCGAGGGATTGGCACTCGGGCGCCTATTTGAATCAAACGATGCCTCCCCTCAAAGCCATCAACTTTTAATTGCAGTCTCACCACCGCTTCTCTTCTTCCATTTGTCAAAATGATATATCGTACCTCCAGGCTGCATCTCGTACCTTTCCTTGTTCTTGCTTTTGCCATCATCTCCTCTGCACAAGCAGCGCTATCTGGATATGCCCCTGTTCCAGCAACCTGCCCAAGGAGACCCTTGGTTCGCAATGCAACAGGCATTTCTACCTCCGAGTCATCATACATTTCAGCTCGCGCGCCCCTTGCATCTGCAGCTCTTGGTGCATGGCTCAAAAAGGTGAACTCGGCATTCAGCACTGCAAATCTGCCAGCAGTGGCCCTCACCACCAGTGGGGGTGGCTACCGCTCTTTACTCACAGGAGCGGGCGTTATCCAAGCTTTGGACTCTCGGGACAGTGACGTGGGCACAAGTGGTCTTTATCAGGGCCTCACCTACCAGGCCGGTCTTTCCGGAGGAGGGTGGCTTCTGTCCTCTTTCGCGGGTAACAACTACCCTACCATCTCAAACTTAGAGACCACCCTATGGACGACTGCATTTGCGGAGAGCCTTCTCGTGCCGGACAACCTGGAGGTCGGAGGTGCTTATGCGCAGATTTCAGCCGATGTTCTTGCCAAGAACGCAGCTGGTTACCCGCCTACAATTGTCGATGTATACGGAAGACTCTTGGCGTATCAGCTCCTCAAGGGCCCCGAAGGGGGCGTTGCCATTCAACTATCCTCGATCACTGGCTTCTCCAATTTCACTAGCCATAACGTGCCATTCCCTATCATCACCAGTACGAACGTCGAGACATCCACTGGAGTCTGCACTCCTCCCAACAACACAGTCATCTACGAATTCTCCCCATACGAGTTTGGAAGCTTCGATTCTGGCGTCAACGCCTTTACGCGGACCAAGTACCTTGGAACATCTCTCTTAAATGGCTCTCCGACCAAAGCGACCTGCGAGACCAACTACGACAACCTTGGTACTATACCTGCTCCTTTTCAAGCAAGCAGCTAACGTTCCCAGGCTACATCCTCGGCACCTCCTCCGACGTCTTCAATGAACTCTGCTTCACATTCCCACTTGTCGCCGACGTCCCCGGCATCCTCGCCAACATCTCCGCCATCTTAGCACAGACCCACACCCTGACATTCATGGATGAGTACGCGACCTACCCCAACCCCTTTTACAAATACAACCACTCCACGCTCGTGCAGGCACAATCCGAACTCACACTTGTCGACGGCGGCGAAGGCCACCAAAACAATCCTCTCTTCCCCCTCATCCAACCCGCCCGCAGCGTCGGCGTCATCTTAGTAAACGACAATTCCGCCGACACAAGCGGCAATTTCCCCGATGGCAGCGAAATCTATCAAACCTACATGCAAGCGCAACTCGCAGGCCTGACCAAGATGCCCGTCATACCGCCCACAGCCACGTTCCTAAGCCAAGGCTTGAACCAAAGGCCGACGTTCTTTGGGTGCAATGATACGAGCAAGATCACGATCGTGTACTTGCCAAATTACAATTACACGTTCCCCAGCGGCGAGAGTACAGAGAAGGTTGAGTATCTACCTTCCGAGACGAGTGGAATGATAGCAAATGGAGGCGAGGTGGCGACCATGGGAGGGAATGCAATGTTTCCTACTTGTCTGGCTTGTGCGATTGCGAAGAAGACTGGAGGTACATTGCCGGCTGCTTGTACGAGCTGCTTTAGTACTTTCTGCTACAATTAATAGCGTCTCAATAGGAGATCGCATAAAGGTTTAGAAGGAGAAAACATTGGTGGTCGTGCGGATACGGGCCTTCAAATTCTGTTCGAGTGCTGTTAAGATAGCGCTAAGCTCGAACTACTGCTAATGACTCTTTGTTGATGTAGGTCAGTCGGAGGGTTCAAGTGGCGCTGCCAAGCCTTCGAGGCTTTGTACTCCTTTTTGTGTCTGCTAGTAATTGTATTGTTGTCTTTCTGCGGGTAAAAGTCAGAATGCTAGGCATTCTGGAAAGATCAACCGGAGTCAAATCCGCTTTCAAGAGAAAATTGGCTAAACATCGTCAGATGAGAATCCGTGAATGGACAACAATCTCAGGACGGATCATCCGCATATCGCTCGCTGCTTTCATCCTCTATCCTTGCCTCCAAAGCTCGTCTCTTCCCATCAAGCTGTGCCACCCACAATGCAGAACCCGCAGCTGTCGTGAGGAGAAACAGCATGCTCAAAACAGGCACCAATTGTAGCAGCAACGCCACAGTCCCAAACCATGTATACCGCAGCTGTCTCTTCTTGATGAATGCATTCCTCTCTTTCTTCGTGAAATTCAGCAACTTGAAGTACCTCCAGTGTTGCAGCGGCCCCGCTCTGTACCCGGTCAAGACCAGAAACATAGGCGTGCCAGCTACCGGTATCAAATTGAGAGGTAGAAAGATGATGAACTCTGCGATCTGGCGGAAGGAGAAGGGCGAGTAAATAGCAGACATGGTAGGTCGCCCCAGCTGCTTGACAGGATCTCTACCATCTGAAACGAGCATTCGGGAGGTGGTGATCAGATCGGTGTAACCCTCATTGATCAAGACGGCATCGAAGACGTCGACAAGGGTTTCGTCGACGAAGAAGGCTTCGAAAAGTAGGGAGACGATGGCTGCGCCTTCGCCGAGGACGAGAAATGTAGCATTAAGCCATGCAAGGCGGCCGTGGAAAATGGCTAGGAGAGCGACCTGATCCTGATCAGTATTTCCTCAATCGATGGAGTGGTGTGACGAGTACCTGGGGAAGATAGGTCCAGAGAAAGAGATTTGTGAGGACGAAGAGTGACAAAAGGGCGCTAGGAAGGAGACGTGCGCGGAGGAGGGGCCATAGGAATGGGTGGGCGCAGAAGTAATAGATTCCCTATAGAAAGCGTATCAGTATGTATCTGAAACCAGCCAAGATCAAGATATGTTCCTACCTTGAAAGGATAGAGCCACGAGGCGTGAGACACGGCTCTGGCGGGCGAAGTGATGACACGCAGCACGGTGCTGCGCTTCAAAGGTTCTGTCATGGCCGAGCTGAAGTCATGGTTGTTGACTCCGTCCAGAGCCTTGAGCAATGATATTTGCGATTCCAGTAAGAAGATATTCACGTTGTTCGTATGATCAACCGTTGCCTGGACGGGGCTCCGGCCAGTGCCAAGAGTTCTTATCTAATCTATAGTGCCCCTGCTACTAGGACTTTGTGACTGCCGTCGGCCCGTTACTGCACCCTTAAGTAGGTTTAGCGTGTATGCATGACCTTTGTGGCTCCTACACTTGCTGTCTTGGATAGCTATCTCCTCCAAGCCTACAAAGCCTGTCTTTACTGCACGTATACTACACCTACAACAAGTTCTTCATTCTCAAAGCCTTAGGTGGCTACAGGCTTGGCTGTCCCTGGCACACCAAGGAACATCTGTTCTGAGTGACTACAAGGTCGACCGGACATGAAGCCTGCTGAGTGTGTCACACCGGGCGAAACTCAGCCAGTGACCCTGTATGAGTATTGCTAAAGGTGTCGTACGTCTGGAACTCCTGCTTCTGCCTTCTACGCTTCCCCAAACTCGGCCTGCCCTCACCAAGAGTGAATCCGGTTGCAGCCGCATGTTACAGAGCCAGATAATCCTTGCGAGCATACTAGCTATCTCCTGATAGGCCAGATATTCCCCCTTAAAGCTTGTCCTGCCGACGCCGAAGGAACAGAATACGCTCTGCCAATTGCTTCTTCTGAGGAAACCCCTTCCGGTCGCTTCGGGCAGCTAGTGCTCTGGTCGGAAGGCAAAAGTGTCCTGGTAGTACGACGAGTCGTGATGAATGTTGAAGGCCGGGACGCCGATGTCGACCCGGCAGCAAAGTACTCGCCGTCGATGTCAAGGCCGCCGGGGACAACAGCCCCTACCGCAGGGGAAAGACGCATGGCTTCGTCTATGCATGCGGAGAGAAAACGGCATGAGAAGGTCCTCGACCTGACTGGACTAGCTATCGACCTTCTAAGGGCATATGAGAGCGTACGAGGATAGCCGAGAAGGTATGAAAGTGTGAAAGTCAGGCTCGTTGCTGTTCTGTCGGAGCCGGCACCAATCAGGATCTCAGCCTCCGCCATAATTTTCTGAGTTACTGCGAGGAGCTTTTTGCGCGTTTCTTCGCGTCGAACGAAGACATCAGGTGTCGCGATTGCCTTGGTCAAACACTCCACAAGGGCGTGCGGGCCTTCTCTCTCGCCATGCACTGCTTTCGGAGCTCCCTTCTAGACTACCTCGATACGAAAAACTCGAATGGTCTCGAAAGGCTTTCTCAGTGTTGAAGTTGCTGCTAGTATTCCGCTCTTTCTATCATAGATGGGGACGTCTATCGACTCATCAGCCCGGTTGTCAGTGCCAGTTTCATTCTTTCCCTTATCTACAGTATACATGCTCTTCGGCAAAACGCTTCACCCGTACAATGCCAATATCGTTTCGCCTCAACCATTGGGCCAAAACCCGACTTCAGTCCATCTCCAATAGAGGACTGGATTGCCCAAAGATCATCGCGAAATCGGCATCTTTCGGGTCGACTTGAAGTGCTGCATGTAGGGGTCGGAGGGGGACGCATCAGTCTTGACGACGGTCCGCAATCGCCATCTTCCCAACTCAGGTAACGCAATAGATCACCCGAATATTGAATATCCCAACGACAACGTCTCAGAACCTTGCTTTGGGGTGCTAGGGACCAACCACTCGTCAAACACACTGTGCAGCCCCGGCGAGGTTGTTGAGGGTGGCTCCTCGGGCTGCTCTAGCATTCCTCTAGACGGAAGCGCATTGGCGACGACCTAGTAGTCAATCTCCAACGAATGCGTCTGCAGAGGGTTAATCAAGTCTTCGACAAGGTCCAACGTACACTTACTAGTACCTAGGTCCCCAGGACTTCGGTCGGAGACTCCCTCATCCATCGTGGTAATTTCCTCTGGCGCCGGTTCATCGAAGTTGCTCCTGGGGAAGGGCTGCGAAAGCCACTGATCTCCGAGCGTCATTGGAGCCACTACTCTGAGAGTAATGACCAAAGCGCACGGCTCTATTGCCTCCTTCTGGTCATCTATCTTATCATCGTCCTATTCACTCTGCTCTTGGGCTGCCTCCTCATCGTCCGGAGTCTTTGGTCCGAACGTCTCTTGGCCTCGCATTGCCGGTCCTCCATTAGCGATGTTGGGTTGCGAGGATGAAATACGATAAGATCTTGCATACACACGATGTCGAACCTCCTTTTCCGGATGAGGACTGAAGAACTGCAGGTCATTATAGTGCTGGTGCACTGTTGCGGCGTTGCAGTTCGCCAGTGGACAATCGCTAGTGATCCTATGATCACGGGAACTCAATGTACTCGAGCGACGAGTTTCTCGACTTGATGGATCCTCTCTAATGCGGATCGGCTATAGTTGAGTTGCATGGCTCCTGGGCCGAGTACGGCGTTCCTTTCGGACAGAGGTCTTTCTCGATGGGGCCACAGATCCTTGCTATGCCCGACTTTTGAGATGGACGCAGTCTGAGATTGAACTTTGGACGGAGTATCTGGATTGGAAGGAGGAGCTGTACGTTCGAGGATCGAGGATGATTGAAAAAAACCTTTGAGGAGACGAAAATGCAGACACAGAAATCCTGGGAGTGCCACAAGTACGATATGTCGAGCACCTAAAGGGGTGTTGAGGCTCCATGCTGGCCAGCATTGTGTCCGAGCCTGACAATGTCATTTTTCCAATCTTCCAAGTTTGTCAGATTGCAAGCTTTTTGTGCGGTCTCCACAGGAAGATACTTACCGCCGAAGCGATCCACAGTGTCAATAGCAATTCTCAGACTTGCTCCATGTGTGTAGCGATCCATCACCGGGACCTGCAAACTTTGATCTCAGGCATGGAGATGAGATCGTTGCGAATATAGCTAGGAACATTGTGTAAGCCTTTTGAGGAGGTAGAAGGTGCGCGTCGACCTCCACGTCTCCTGCAGGTGACAGATTATGAGCTACTATCCTTGCCGTGAGCTTTTCCTGGCCTCAACCTTTGAGAACGAGACAATGTTACTAGCAGATAAGGTCTGATCGACCTTCAATACAGGAATCCTGCCTTTTCAACGGTATGATCGACGATATAACAGCCTCCGGAGATGGAGGATTGTCTAACAGTTACAAGCTTCATGATTAATATTCTAGTATCCTTATATCTACGAGTATTGCCCAAGGAGATGAATCTCATGTCAATCCTTTGAGATAGAGCAATGTCTCAGGAGCGCTCGAAGCTCAAGCTCTTTTCCGTCCAGGATAGTAAGATGTCTTTCAACACTGGTAACATTCTTCACTGTATGGCTGATGATTTATATGGCTACCATCTAAGCTAAGGAACGACATTTAGAAAATGTCTCTTGCTCTTTGTTTGAATACTCATCTAGTCTTTCATAATCTCGATGTTACAGGTTTGAATGAAGCTTTCATTGTCTACTGCCCTTTACAAAGAAAGCTCAGTTGTTCCATATCATCCCCCCTCGCCGCAATAAAGCAGGTCATACAATCAACCTTTTGCCTCCAGACTTACGTCGAGTAGTCTTTGTTTTGGACTACAATTGATTCCATGCCCTTGCGATCCATCGTTGAGTTCATAATTCACGCTTCTTCTCAACCTTTCCATCAAATCATCAACGAAGTGACAATATATACGCAGCTTTGTACTCCAAATCAGTGCCATGAAAACTCTTTTCACCGCCTTGCTTCTCCTCCCTAGCGCTCTCTCCCTGCCTGCTTCTTCACCTACCAACACTACCGCCGCAGCTCCGTGTGTGTCACGAGTTCCCCAAACTGCTGTCGACGCCGACCTGATAATAACAATATGGAATCAAACTAACTGTAGGGGATCAGCTGGGACATCGTACCCATTTGTCTATGAACGAAACTCCTACCAGAACACTTATTTCAAGTCTTATAATTTAAGCCGTACGTATTGTCTTCATCTCTTTTCTTCCTCTTCACAATACCTATGAGCTCTCAGAACATGCCGTGGGAGCGGTTCTTACAAAATGCTTCTGACACATCTCTCACAATCTACTCTCCCATATTAGAGACGTATTACTGACTCTACTATCTTCAGGTGTTCTGCACCCCAACGAAAGGATCGATTTTAGTAGGCCTCCATCTTACGGCGAGACTACCGAAGAATGTCAACGACAGTGTGGGGTCTACAACGGAACATTAACGCTCGCGAACGCAGTAGACTTTCCTCAAAATGGCACTTGCTACGAGGTATCAAGCGATGTATCTTGCTTCAGGCTATCTACGTTCGCTCTTACGAGCGGCAGTTCAGCGTCTCCAGCTTCTGGCAATGTTTCCAGCTCCTTTGCGACCTCAGCTAAGAAATCACTCCTCTCTAGCACGTCAGGAATCTCTCATAATACGACAACCCGCGGATCGATCGTCTCTGGCACCACAAGAAGTCAGATTACCACGTCAACCAGCGAAGTGCGTGGCACTAGCGCTCCCCAAAGCTCTTATAACATGACTGCCAATGGATTGCTTGTGTATAGCACTGCCAGAAGTCTGATTGCCACGTCAAGCAATGAAGCGCCAGTCTCTAGCACACGGACGACTGAAGGTGCTCTGTCAACCAGCATAGCGCCCGTCTCCAGCACCTTAAGGAGCTCTACGGCCACATCGGTCTCTCCGACGTCGAGGTCGAGCGCTCCAATAAAATCTGGGACCACATCGAGTAGTTCCACGTCGAAGGTCAACACCTCTGCAAGCTCGGGGACCGGATCAGTCTCTCCCACGTCGATGCTCAGTACTCCAACAAGCTCCGAGACCACATCAGATATCAACACCTCAGTAAGCACCACTCCCACGTCGAGTACTCCCACCTCGAAACCTAGCGCTCCAGCAACCTCCAGTACCACATCGGTCTCTAGTTCGCCGACACTGTTCTCCAGTACTACAATCTCTGTCCCATCGGCACTCTTTGGAGTTGTCTCAAGGATTCCCATCACGTCTGCTTCTTCTACGTATACATCTTAACCACCAGGAAGTCCTAGCAGTAGACAAATACTAATCCTGTGCCCAACATCAATATCTACACCTTTCTCAACGACCACTTTCCCGGCAGCAACTACGACAACCGTTTAAGACCTGGCAGGCATATTAGGCGGTGGAGACGGCCGGGCGCAAATCGGCCTCGAAGCACCCCTGCCCTGCACTTCCACGCCTTGTGCTTCAGACTATTTGATGAAGCGTCGGAATGAGCTCCGAGAGTGGCACTCCTGTTGGTATCGATTGAGTGCTAACACTGCAGCTTCGGCGTTTAGCACGCGGTCAAGCTCTAGCCGTGTGTCTCCTCCTCGAGCAAAAGGATAGATTTGAGGGTCGGGAGCGGTCGGAAATATGACGTGAAAACGGTTGGACATTTTGCCCTTCTTCGATGGATGAGGTTCAGTTTGGGTCTTTAATGAAAGGCGGCTGATCACGGGATTTAAGATCTTTTTAGAGACGATATTTTTTGAACCGTAATTTCTGTTGACGAGCTACCCGATTTTACTGAGATTCTATATTATAGCGATGAGTACAAGGCCAATTCTCCAACTTTAATTCATTCAAACTATTTGTGGTGGAGTGATGACTGCCAACATTTGGGGTTCCTAGCCTGCTGGATGGCCACTTTGCCAGCTAGCCACCTTGACTCAAATGGTACATAAGTCGTGCTCCAGGGAAGCCTGGGGAGAACAGTTCATCAATTTTACAATATACACATTCCATCCCTGAATTTTGACAACAACACCTGATATGATTACATAATCCACTACAATGTGCCGACCGTAACTCGTCAGAGCGGCGATGAAGACACTTTGAATCGCCGTCGCGCCCAATGGTTCTGCATAGCGGAACCGTATGACTCTCCAAACCCTTGAAGACCCTCATTTGCTCAATCTTGGTGTAGTATCCCTTGATGTGTGCAATGGGAATCCACGCCCTACTGTTCTCTTGGAGGACTGAGCTTCAAGTAGTGTAGGTCAAAGAACATGCAAAGGAGTATCTCCCGTCAGTCTTCCTCAACGCCCACCAAATCCAGCCGACCGAAGCCAGACACCGGACCTGGACGAGATCATTGCCAACTTTCATCCGCTGGAGCGCGGTTCCCCGGAAGGAAGCGAGAGTGTGTGAAAAGGCTTACTCTTGGGCGCTGGGTAAAGAAGTCATCAGCCGGTTTGGAGTTCCTCAGCCCACAGACCAATCAAGTAGTGTAGCTCTCAAGACAACAAAGTATCTTCTCCCAGCCTGAGGACCAAACAGTATTGCGAAGCCTAAAAACCTCCAAGAGGACTCCTCTCAGTCAAGAGGGTCAAACAGTTGATCCATCAACAGTGATGGAAATGAGTCTGTCCTAGCTGAGAAGCCAAACGAGTGGTGCAGAGAGCGAGACCCGCAAAGGACACCGTCCTAGCTAAAAGCCAACCAAGTGGTACAGAGAGCGAGACCTGCAAAGGACGTTGTCCTAGCTGAAAAGCCATACCAATACCGCAGGCAAAGAAACTGCGAAGGAGATGATCCTGGCTGAGAAGCCAAACAAGTGGTACAAGCCGTAGAAGACTTGTGAAGGACGTTGTCCTAGCTGGGAAGCCAAGCAAGTGGTGCAGAGAGCGAGACCTGCAAAGGACGTTGTCCTAGCTAGAAAGCCAATCAAGTCGTACAAGCACGGAGACTTGTAAAGGACGTTGTCCTAGCTAGAAAGCCAATCAAGTCGTACAAGCACGGAGACTTGTAAAGGACATTGTCCTAGCTGAGGAGCCAATCAAGTAGTACGGAGAACGAGTCTCGTAAAGGATGTTTTCCTAGCTGAGAAGCCAAACAATTGGAGCGAGAATGCCAAGGATATTATCCCAGCTGAGAAGCCAAGCAATTGGTGCACGAGAGTGCAAAGGACATTGTCCTAGCTGAGAAGCCAAACAACTGGAGCGAGAGTGCCAGGGATGTTATCCCAGCTGAGAAGCCAAGCAAATGGTGCACGGGAGTGCAATGGACATTGTCCTAGCTGAAAAGCCAAACAACTGGAGCGAGAGTGCTAGGGATGTTATCCCAGCTGAGAAGCCAAGCAAGTGGTACGAGCCACAGTCTCGTAGAAGACATTGTCCTAGCTGAGAAGCCAATCAAGTGGTGCACGAGAGTGCAAAGGACATTGTCCTAGCTGGAAAGCCAATCAAGAGGTGCACGAGAATGCAAAAGACGTTGTCCTAGCTGAGAAGCCAATCAAGTGGTGCACGAGAGTGCAAAGGATTTTCTCCTAGCTAAGAAGCCAAGCAAGTGGTACGAGCCACAGTCTCGTAGAAGACATTGTCCTAGCTAAGAAGCCAATCAAGTGGTGCATAGAGATGCAAAGGACGTTGTCCTAGCTAAGAAGCCAATCAAGTGGTGCATAGAAATGCAAAGGACTTTGTCCTAGCTGAAGAGCCAAACGAGTGACGAATAGCCAATGGCCTTGAAGTCAGGGATCTCATCCCAGCATTATTGCCAGATATGTAGGAGGAAGGAGGTGGTAGGAGGCTCATACTCGTGCCCTGTAGCAGTTCCCATGAAGTTTCTCGAGACATTAGCATTGTTAGATGCACAGTCTGGTTGCAATCAGTGATTCCTGGTTCTTAAGCCAAGTTCAAAAGAACAACCCAACAGATAGCTTTGAGCTGGTCGGCTTCATCTTGGAGTTCTCTCCATGGTGCATGCTACAGGATCCGACAGAGGAGCAAAATGTAGATTGATAAGGTTGTGATGATTGCTTGTTGATGATGGAGAGAATAGAGGAGCGAGAGGAGAAATCAGAGGGGCTCAAAGCCAAGACTTTTTATTTCACCTTACTCAAAATGGTAGTCGAAACCGAGACAATGATTGAGAATTTAATGCAGGTGCATCCCATCATGTCCTGTAGTGAAGTAAATGTTGGCAAAACATCAAGAAACCCATTGCTTTCTTTGCAACGCAACAACTATTGACTAGCAATATCTACCATTGAACTCCATGCTACGAAGTTTTACATCTGCTCAAGACAAGATATCCCTACGCTAGATGTTTTGCTGTAGGCCGTTTCATTATTGAATTGTGCTGGTTTGAACGCAACAAGCTGTTTGGTCTTCGGTCGGCAGCTCCAGGATTTCACTCCTGCCAGGACAAGAATTGAAAACTTCATTACTAAGCAGCAGTCACCCTGCGGCCCATACCCTCACCTTACTTCCCACGTACTGTTCCAATCTGCCCTCTCGAGCGCTCAAGAATGATTCCCCTCGTCTTCGACCAACAGCACGCGAAGCTCTAGCACGTCCGTGAATATCAAAATCAGCTGCCACAGCAGATACAACACCGGCGGCAGCTTCTCCGACTTCTTCCAGCAAGACTAGCGCCAAAAAGGGGGCGGAGCGAGCATTGGGAAAGTATGAAGGTCTTTGAAGGCTTGGGATTCCGATGAAGAGGTCTAATAAAAAAGTGCAGCGAAGACCGTTGACATAGGTAGTGCCTAGTTTCGCTAGTATCGAAAAGGCGAGCATGATTCTGGAGGATCAAATCATGATATCCGCTCAGTAAGGTGAGCTACTTACCTTTGTGCTCTCAGTATTTAACCGCACTGTAATGGGTCGAGACAGGGTTTTTGAAGCATGGCTAATTGATTTAGTTGACAGCAAGGCGCCAAAGCGCCATCGTAGCTGATTAGTGATGCTAGTCAGCATCCCCGTGACCATTGAGATTTGACCGATGAGTATACAAGACATAAACAATTCAAATCAGAGGATTCGTTTGATATTCGGGAGTGAGTCGTTGCGGGGGAGGTGGGGTTTGGAACATTGATTGGTGTGGATGGCAGTCCTGCGCTGTTGGATGGAGGTGGATGTGGGATGGTTTCTTTGCCATTTCTATGGATTAGGAAGGAGAGAAGGTGGTGCGGGAAGGGCAGGTGTTGTTGTTCGGATACGGGGACCTGGGATGGGTTGGATGTGCGGGCCGAGGAACAAGAGCTTTGTGTACTATGCAGTGTCTTGGGAACGAGACGCTGTTCTCGAGGGATTAAGATAGAGATTTTCGCCCTGGTAGGTAATAGTATTAATGGTTTTCTGCGGGTCCTCTGCTGATCGGAACGACATGGATCGCGATCTACCTTGAACTTTTCTATATATAATGGGCCTAATCGCACGAAGCTGACCTGCTGTGAGACAACATCGTTCATCAAGCTAGTAGGACTTTGCAGCCATCTGCATTCGAAAGGGTGAGGGTAAGATGCTGCCGCTCTGTGCCTGGCTCCTCCTAAATCTCTCCCGGAGCAAGCTCGATTCTCGGAAAGGCTTGGATCATCCTCGCAATGCCGTAGGAAGCAAGCATGAGCCCAAAGTCCTCTGATACCCGAATATTAGCTTTCGCCCTGATCTAGGGAAGCGATCGTGAATGACTCACTCCCTAGGCAAAGTCGCGGACCTCCGTTAAAAGGCAGATAACCCCATTTGATGGCAGCGAGCGCTGAGCCTTCCCATCTCTCTGGTCGAAACGATTCTGCGTCGGAGCCATATATATCCTTGCGTCGATGCATGTGGTACACTGAATATGCAACAGGCATCCCTTCTCGAACCAAGATTGGAGAAAGGCCATCCGGACCGCCACCTAGAGGTAGAGTGGTTGCTTGCTTGCAGAAACGAGTATTTATTGGCACAGGTGGGTATAGCCGCAGTGCTAGATTTCCGTCTTAGCCTTGCGCGGAGAGGGTCTGCCTGCTCGACTCACTTTCTTTGATGACGTGCTGAAGGTAGGGCATGCGCTGAATGTATGCTCTGGTAATGTCTTTGTCCTGGCCTAGGACGGACCCGATCTCACCGCGGAGTTTCTTGAGCACATGCGGATGTCTCACAAGAAGACGGCTATGTCTTCAATGTTAGCTGCGACCCTGGTAGTGTCGTACCCAGACTTACAAGACATAGGACATTGTCGCCGCTGTGGTATCTCGACCTGCAATGAGCACGTTGATGACCTGGTCCCGAACGAGACGTATGTCTTGATGCTCATTTTGGAGATCATTGATGAATGTGTACTTATCGGAGAGCTCTGCATTGCCATGGTCTTGCTGCAGGGAATCTCTGACAAATTGGTCCGTGTATTCTTTGACTGTCTTGCAGGCAGCAAAAAACCCCTTTGGGGCATACAAGAAGTACAGGTCACCAAGTCGAACACGTGTAGCGGTGACCAATGAGGCTTTATTGAAGGCTTGCGAAAACAAGTCGCCTATTTCATGGTTGAAGCTCTCGACAGATTGGCCAAGTATCATAGCTATAGTCGTGTTGAGGGTTAAGCGGTAGAAGCCCGGCTGAAGGTCCACAACGCCGGGAGAATTACTGAGGGCATCGACCAAGTTTTCCACGTGCTCTCGGAACCCTTCGAGATTCTGATATTGCATGCGCACAAATTGACGCCGTAGAAGCTCCCGAGAGTGTTTCCACGCAGGACCATCTTGCGTGAAGATACCTTCACCTATCATGGCCATCATGGCTTTATTTCGAGGTCCAAGATGAAAGTCTGAAAACAATTTGGGATTAGACATTCTGGATTATAGACATGAGCTTCTCAAGTAGAGTAGAGTCCGATGACGTACCATCGAAGTGGGTGGACAAGACGGCCTCTATGTTCTCAGGATCCATCGTTGCGAAGCCAACGCCGCCGAGTATCGTTAGCTCAACAGTGGGTCCCAACTGATCAAAGTAGTCTGTAAAGAGAGAAAGTAATCTCTTCTGACGCCCGGCTTTGAATCCTCGCTTGACCACATCCAGCGCAAGAGGCCATTTGTAGGAAAGAACGAACGTTGGCGGCTTGCAGCCATTCCGTTTTCCGAATTCGAGATCGGCCTAGAGCAACGGCGTCAGTGCTCTCTGGTATTGTAGGCATGACTGAATTCTTGGATGATGGTACCCGATACTTGGCAGCCCTGAGGATATATCTGTATATCCAAAACGAGCCGAAAGCGAGAAGGACGAAGAGGCGTAGGGATGTGATGCTCGTAAGTCCGGTACTAGTATGTTGTCCGACACGAGCGCTGAGAGACATGCCGCTCAACTCGACTCAGCTACCACTCATCGAGGCTATGGTTAAGAAGAATCTGCGAGTGGTCGTGTTGGGGATTACCGTAGCTGAATAGATGCATAGATATACAGATGAATAGATAGATAGCTGTTCAAACAATTAGATGATTAGGTGAATAGATGAATGAATATACGAATAGGTAGATGAACTCCAAGCAAGCAAGATCAAGGAGCCTTGCCCAAAGGAAAGGGAAGCGCCGATGGAGCCTCATACACAGCCAATCAAATCAGAGATATCTGCCATCCCACTCTTGTTCCCAAACTACCTTATTTCAGCACGGGATGTATTTCAAATCTCACACTCCACTACGGTGTACGGAGGATTCTTATCTACATATAGATTAACCCGACAAGTTTTATAATATGTACTTTAGAGTAATATTACACAACCCCTGTAATCAAGTTCAAAACGTAAGTACTTAAGTTGACTTCGGGTCCGGGAGAGCCAATCCGCACCCGCCATTAGCGCCCCCAAGATAGGGGCCCTCGGGGTTACAAAAACGAATTGCACTGAGGCGGTATTCTCAGATTCTGGAGTCGAATAGTCCTTCAGAAATTCAACGTACGCTCATACTTTCCGCTAGAGAGTTCTACAATTAGCCGAGCTGAGTAACTCGTAACCGGAAACTTTCGTGATCGAGGCTTTCGTTGTCGAGTTAATAAAAGTTGATAGAAAATTTTCGCGGGCGCTCAGTGCAGTTTATTTTTCTAACCCCGAGGGAGTAAGGTGCCAATGATACAAATAATACCCTTTTGTACTCTCTATTGTACACCACACCATCATTCTTGTCACTCACACTGTATCATAAGACTATTCCGTTGAAAATTACAATACCTTAGCCAAAAAACAGGATTGGACCCTTCCCATGTCAAGGTCAAAGCGTAAAGACTAGTGGTGGTACAGGCACACACATACAATCACACTGCATCGTTGTGACATTGCTGACAAAGGTGGAGGGGGCTCTTTGGTCCGCCGTTACCATAGGCGCCACGAAGATGGAATGGTAGGGGGAATTTCCCTTTGTCCACTAAAGACATGCTGACATCCTCCTGAGGAGCCGAGGCTGCGAATGTCTGTGGTAGATCTCTAGATGCAGCGGATTGCTTCATCTGGACGACCTTGTTCAGTGCGAGACTGATCCTATTACTGCACGTCGTCACTCCAACATCCGGCTGCCGCAAACAAGTGGATGGACGGATAAGCGCTGAACTCACGACTCCCATATGCTGGAGGAATCGCAACTCTAAATATGGAATCACTCAATGACGAATGACGATGAGCCAGTCCACCTTTGCTGCATGTGCTCAGAGTCTGTGCCGAGATGCTGTGCCGAGACTCTGCGCCTTGCATGCCTTTGCACGGCCAGGATTCGCCGGATCTGTTCTGGCCCCGCGGATACAGTGCGAATGCAACCCACCTGAAAAAGCGCCACCGAAGAAGTGAATTCATGATCTCTGTATCGAGATGCCAGGCTCAGAAGGTGGGGGCTCCTTCAATCTCAGGCTCATAACGCCGCTACCTATCCTCCATTCCTGTGAGCACGATGGCAAGACAGCTCGACGGTCAATTCTACCTGCTCTGGCCAAGGACAGTCAAATTGCCTCATGGCAGACCCTTTCTCCATCATTGTGGGGACGGTCGGTCTGGCCGATGTCTGCATACGCCTTACAAAGTTCCTAAAGGAAGCCAAAGACGGGTTTCAGAAAATAGACGAAGATCTAGAGGGTCTGTCCAGGGAGATCATAGCGCTCCGCACTGTCAGCGACCTGATCAAGCACAGCTTCGAGGTTGATCTAGTCGGAACCACGAATCCCAGTGACAATCAGGTTGTAGTAGATCTTTGGAAAGTGATTCGTACTAATCTGGAAGGCTGTCAAGACATAGTGGAGAGGTTGAATGCATTGATAATCACGGTTTTGGGCACTGAAGGCCACAAACACGCCAGATTTAACAATCTGCGGAAGTACCTGAAGCAGCAGTCAAAGGACGATGAGTTCAGTGCATTACGCAGGAAACTCAATGCCTACCATATCGCCCTGCAGACGAGTTTAGCAGCCGTGAATGTGTAGGTAGTTTCGGTTTCGAGTTTCGAACTTCGACTAAATAAAGATGATTAGTATATATACTCGAAACTCACAATCGACTTCGAACGAATCCTTTTCAGAGCTATCACAAAAGATTCAACATCTGGGTGGCGATTTGCAGGCCAAAATTGTTTCTTTGCAAGCAGATATCAAATCATCTGCCGAGAGAAACGTATGTCCTCCATATTTGATTTCTTTTTGGGCAGTAGACTAAGTCTGAAGCTTGATAACGCTGTGAGATCCGCTCAAAATGTGGTACCACTCGCATCTCTCAACAAACACTTTTACACTCCTCAGACAGTTAGCAGCATCTTTACTGGCCGAGCCACCGATCTAGATACTTTGAGACGTTGCCTCCAGGCTTCAGCGTCTACCAGTCACCCCCATATACAAAAGCGGTTCGTGGTATATGGCCTACCAGGATCAGGCAAGACACAGTTCTGCTGTAAATTTGCGTCCGATAACAAGCAAACGTAAATACAAGATATCGACACTGAGACGAATTTCAGCTGACGTCAAATCTTAGCTTTTGGGGAGTCTTTTGGATTGACGCAAGCTCTAATGAGCATGCCAGACAATCCTTCTCGACCATTGCGAGGATTGGAAGAGTTGAGCCAAACGAACGCGCTGCCAAAAATTGGCTTTCAAGCCTTGGTAAAGAGCAGCCTTGGCTCCTGATTATCGACAACGCCGATGAAATAAGCTTTCCGGTCGAGGAATGTTATCCAGATGGTGATTGTGGCATCATACTCATAACAACGAGAAACCCGATCCTCAAGGTCCATGGCACGATTGGTCCTCGCTACTACGAATTTGCTGAGCTGAAGGATACTGAATCGATTGAGCTCCTCTTGAGAGCAGCCGATGCACCATTGCCATGGTCTCCATCCACCCAGGAGTCCGCAAAGGATATTTGTAGGACTCTAGGCTACCTGCCCTTGGCTCTTATGCACGCAGGGAAGACCATTCTTGCCCGTCAGTGTACACTAGAGAATTATCCAAGTTTCTTTGAGAAGAATTGGACTCGAATCAGAAGAATAAAGAGCTCGAATGACGCACGTCCTGTCTCGGATGCAAATGCCGCTATCTATTCAAGCTATGAACTCATACATGATGGAATCGTGGCTAAGGGGACGCAAGCTTCAGAGGACGCATTAGACCTGCTAAAAGTGTTCTCCTTCCTTCATCGTCAACGCATTCGAGCAGATATTTTCTTGCGTGCGGCATCGAACCCAAGACTAGAGATACTGGAACAGAAACGGCGAGACCACGAGGAAAATGAAGTCAGCATTGGGACAAGGCCGAGTGTTCCCTGGGCCCACAAATTCAGAACTTTTGGCTTCGGGGTCCTCGCCTTCTTGTTGAAGCTGGGCTACCGTCCCGTTCTACCACGGATGCTCAGCGATGCGCTTGAGTCAAGGAGGTTTGACGACTTGCGCCTCCGTGAAGCACTGAAGGAGCTATTCCAGATGTCTCTAGTGTTTGCAAATCCGGATCCCAAAGATGACAGTTACTCCATGCATCCCGCGGTCCATCTATGGGTGAGAGAGAGACCGGAGATGAAAATTGCAGATCAAGCGGTATGGTGCCAAGTAACAGCGACTATACTCACCCAAGCTATTCTGCTCCCCCCCTTGGGTGACAAAGAGGAAGATGAGATCTTTCGAAGGGACTTACTTCCGCATGTCCGCCATGTACAGGAAAACGAGCAGACAATTCGAACAAGCTTCTTGGAAAACCAAGAGTCTAGGAGAAGAATGTGGCCGGCCATACAGCCGCGGCTTGATCGGGGCCGAGCATTACAGCTTGTCAAGTTCAGTCTGGTATACTCGCAATGCGGCCTTTTTGAAGCAGCCGAGAAGCTACAAATACAAGTAGCAGATTTTGCCACCAAGATGTTAGGCATAGAGCATACCATTACAATGGACATCCTACTATTGTTGTCAAGCACCTATTGGCAGCTTACGCGGATCCAAGAAGCTGCCGACCTGCAGCAACGGGTCTTGGAAGCATGCATCAACGTCCGCGGTAAGAATGACTTAAAAACCCTCAAAATCATGGATGCGTACGGCTCAAGTCAATGGCAGCAAGGGCGCATCCCGGAAGCGCGGAAAATCCATGAAACCGCTGTCGAGGGTTTCAAGAAGGTGCTTGGCGATAATCATGTCGATACGTTGAGGGCCATGGGAAACCTCGGCCGAGCGGTTGGAAAAGACTTCAGATTTACAGAAGCCGTCAAGATACACTCAAAAGTCGTCTCTGGTCTTCGCGACAAGCTTGGCCATTCTCACTTGGATACTCTCATCGCCATGGACAACTTAGCCATGGCTTACTTCGATAGAGCAGCGTATGGATATGGTCGTCGGGGAGATCTCGATCATGCAGTAGATATGGAACAGGAGGTCTTCGAGCAACGCAAGGAAAAGCTCGGGAGAGAGCATCTTTATACTCTTTGGGCTGGACTAAACCTTGCCCGTATCAAGGCCCTTCGCGGCGAGATCGACGAAGCATTATCAATATTCCTCCCTGGGCATGCGATCGCAAGGCGGAATCTAGGCGAAACCCATTTTGGCATCCTTTTTGCGAAGATGCATCATGGCCGTATTCTCATATACGCAAAGAAGTATAAGGAAGCGGAAGATATACTCCTAGAAGTCATCGAATCGCATCGAGGGCTACGCAAAGGCCATCCTGACCGATTGCTTGCCATATTCTCTTTGATAAAGTGCCGCAACCTCTTGGGTAAACAAGCTGAGACTGTAGTCCTTCTTAAGGAGCTTACAGAATCCACTAAAGCGCTCTTTGGTGATGATCATCCTTGGGTCAGATATCTCCTCGATCCGTGGAATCTATCGAAAGAGCCGGATGAGGATAATTCCTCCCCCATAGACTCAATGCATAATACCCCCGGAAGTACCAGTCCGATTGAGAAGTTGATGCCGGTAGCCATGATCGCTAAGTATGGGCACATATAGTACGGCTTGTGACATACTTGCATACTCACGCTTGTGGTTGCTTTCGCGCTGCGACATCAGTGCAGTCTGTACCGCCCACCACAACATAACACGCCCCTAGTCTGATTGCAAAAAAGTAGGAGCTATTGCCTAATGTGATGGCTCCGGATGCCATGAGTTCAGTGTCCGCCTTCTCCCCACGCTCACGACGGCTGGCGCATTGAGTAACCACACTGTTGAGGAAGTTGTTGAAGGTGATAATTAAGAAGGTGAAGATCTCCCTAGAGAGCTATTAGAATGCGATTCGAATGGAAAGACTCCAAGCTAGCTTGAGGACAGATGAGGATTGCGTACGCACTCGGAAATGCCCAGGTGCGCATGCGATAGTCAGGAAAATCGCACCATAGTATGTCAAGGCGGTTTGGAAGCTGCCCAGTCAATCAGATATCTTCATTTACCACTCAGCTCCGGTTCTTCTCCATGCATGAATGACGGCCATTTGGAAGATTCTTTCCCAATGAAGCATCACGGTCGTAGCTCTAGCCATGTCTTCTTTTAAACTCCAAACTAAGGCAGAACAGAGCATTATCTTGACATTTTAATCCAAACTATTCAATGCAATGCGGACATCAGCATCCTCCCCAAGCAGTAAGAAGCAACGTATGCTCCAGAATCTCTACCGTGTGTGACCATCTTAATACCAATGACAGAACACGAGTCCCAATAAGCTTGGACCAGGGCCACCACCAATGCGTCCGATGGGACAAGATAGACAGCTGGATGAAGGGGCGTAGCCTGGATGTCATGGCCCCTGGGCTACTCGTACATCCAACCTTCGGTAAGTACTGTGAATGACCCCTTTGTCATCTCCTCTCACGCTTTTCTCTCTTATATACCGCATGTCTCACCATGATCAGGTGAAGCCTATCCGGAGGGCAAAGGAAACAATATCGGAGTCGCACTTGATAGGCTGATGAGCGAGCAGGAGGTCTGAGGTAAGATCACCAGAAGCTGCCATTGTCACATAAAGTAGATGGAGTAAAATGGAAGGCGGGAAAGAGCCGTCGTCACCGATTAGTCATCCCAGTGTAGTCGGATCCCCGCTTTGCCGCTGAGCTCTGAAAAAAATATACCCAAGTCAACCAACGTTGTCCAGTGAATGATGATGATGATGATGCTTCAAAGGGCCAAAAAGCTGATGCATGTCCTCGGGAGTTGCCTTTCTAAAGTAGATGACAACGAGACCCATTGGAGACCTCAGATAAGCGATAAGCAAGCACGATAGAGCTAGCAACTAGCCTGCTTTAGCATCGTATCTAGCAACAATCTAGAACCCTAAGGTACCTATCTTACCTTATATACGCAGCCTTATGCACACTTAGCTGATCCCGCACAGCGGGGAACGTAGAGTACATATTGTAATGTAAAGGTTTGGAAAGTAATTCTCCATCTTGGTATATTTTCTTTTTCCCTATATCCTGTGTATTTCCCATGGCAACATGTCACCCCTATCGCCTCCAGTATCGCTGTCGTCGCCCGAGGGCGACATCGAGTTTAAAAATGCAACTCAAGTCCTGGAGCAGGAACAGCCGCCGGAGGCTGTGGATGCTTACCAAAACCCGTGGCACACCATCTTCGATCGCGGCGACATGCGGCGACTGGGGAAGAAGCAAGAGTACAGAAGAGTCTTCGGCCCTCTAGCTACCTTTGGCTTTATTTCCATGTATCTCTGTACCTGGGAGTACATCCTCGTCTCCGTCTCCGGCGGGTTGATTAATGGAGGCTTTGGGGGCCTTGTATGGGAGTACATCTTCACTGCTTTTGCTTTTGGCTCTGTCGTCATTACAATGGCGGAGATGACTTCCATGGCTCCAACGTCAGGCGGACAGTATCATTGGATATCTGAATTCAGCCCCCCTCGCTACCAGAAGTATCTGAGCTACGCAGCTGGTTGGACATCTGCCCTTGGCTGGCTCACAGGCAATGCGAGTGGCTACTTCATCATGTCAACTCTTGTGGAAGCGCTCGTAGAGGTGTACTACCCCAATTGGAGTTTCACCAATTGGCAATCAACCTTGGTGATGATATTCTTCCTCATAACGACCATTTATTTCAATACCTGGGGAGCGAGGCTGTTACCTGCGATTGAAATTGTGTCCCTGGTGTTCCATCTGGCTGGTTTTGTGGTAACAATTGTGCCGCTTTGGGTGTTGGCGCCAAAGGTACGTTATTTCGGACTCCGTCTCGCCTCTTTTGAACCAGACCATGAGTCTTGAGACAAGTCGCGAGAGTTTCTGCTCTGTAGAGATGTTCCAAGGCTCAACATACCTCATCTAATAGGCAGTGCTGACTCGGAAGTCATAATCAAGAATTCCGCCAGCGACGTTTTTGGACCGGTCGTCAATGGAGGTGGCTGGAGCAACGCTGGCACTTCGTTTTTGGTGGGGACGATAACGATTCTTTTCTCGAATTTGGGACCAGATGCTGCTGTTCACATTGGTAAGCTGGAAATCCAAGGTATCGCAGCATCAGCTAAGAGCTCGTCTAGCTGAGGAAGTCAAAGATGCAGCGGTGGTAATCCCCTGGGCTATGGTCGTTAGTTACTTTCTCAATGCTGGTAACTTCGCCTCGTTTTCCCTGCCTCTGGTAAGCTCGTGCTGAAGCCACATAGCGCTCGGGTTCGCAATGATGATCACAATGCTATTCACTGTTGGCAGCCTCGAAGATGCGATAAATGCATCCTCGCCTTTCCAGAATTCCTTCACCAATACTGGATCAACCGGCGTCAATGTAGCCCTCACACTCATCTTAGCTCTCCTTATCGGAGCCGCAAACATCACCTCCCTGGCGACCACCTCCAGAGAAGTCTGGGCATTTGCCCGGGATGGGGGCATGCCAGGCCACCGCTGGATTTCCAAAGTCAGCTTGTCCCATCTTTTGTTTTCTATTTCATGCTGATCCGTCTCCACTCACAGGTCCACCATTACCAAAACGTCCCCTTCAACGCCGTCCTCGTTACCTCATTCCTTTCCTTCATCCTGTGCCTAATCCAACTGGGGAGCACCGTCGCCTTCAACATCATAATTTCGCTCAACCTAATCGCTTTCCTCGGGACCTATATGATATCCATCGGCTGTCTACTCCTCAAGCGCTTCCGAAATGAACCTTTACCACCGGCGCGCTTCAGCCTCGGTCGCTGGGGCTTGCCTGTCAATTTGTTCGCTTTTTGTTACTCGCTTATTACACTCGTATTCAGCTGCTTCCCGGTTAGCGTGCCGGTCGATGCGAGTACAGCAAATTGGGGGCCTGCTATCTGGGGTGGTGTGCTGGGTATTGCCTTGGTGTCATATCTGGTGCAGGGGAGAAGGGTTTACAAAGGGCCGGTTGTGTTTGTGGAAGGGGTAAGGAGGGAAGGAATGGGATTGCAGACGGCATGACTAGGTAGCCATACGTGGCCAAGGGTATTGGATGGCGACAGGTCTCTCCAAGCGCTGCACAAGCTTGGAATTACTATCTCAGCGTTTGACGCCTTCAAAGATTGAAAGAAAACAGCAGTGAAATACTTGAGAAATTGGTGATGGCCATTATGGCTCTAGCAGTCTCGTATCGTGCCGACGTGGGGCACGTGCAAGACTGTTGCAAATATCAGCCAACAGCTACCCAAGTTGGGGAAAAGACGGATTGTCCCTGCTCCCTAAGGTTCTTACTTGTCTTCCGCGTATTCTCGTGGTAGGATTTATATGCGTGCGCATTAAAACAGTCCGTAGGCTCTAGGCCGTTGTGGCTCATTACTCAAAGTCTATCGAGTCTCAAATGCTGCTCCAGCCAGAACGCGATTATCATGACATGGTGGTGCTCTGGCTGGCCTACTGTTTCGATGTTGTGGAATCCTTGTCTGGAGATGCTTGAGTCGTCTGAGTTGTCTCGGAGATCACTCCCTTAGATCAAAATCCCTCTTTGGAGAGACACAAGGCGCTTCCGAGGTGGATTGATGATGCTCGAAGCACCGCCGGCTAGAAAGAGCCAACTCAATGTGTTGTAGTAATAATGCAAAGCTGGAGCCTCCAATGAGAACTGCACTGCGCGGGCGCATTTGCAGGTTATCCATGAAGACGACGCCATAGAGATATGCGGCGATGAGTAGTAATGCTGCGGGCCGCTACAAACGGCAGACGGCATGAGAGGAGAAAGTCCGTGTCGATATAAAGCCCGCCTGTGTAGTAGGACAATTCTTGTCCAAAGCCAGGATACCTAGTGGAGTTTGTAGTGGGGATAAGTGCCACTGGCCAGCTCTCCTCACAGGTTCCATGTGGCTGAGTCTCTTTGCAGCATATTGGCTCGCATATAGATAGGATGGATCTATGTTCTGGGCACACTGCACCAGGAAGCCGCGATTGGGCGAAGGGCGCTTACAGGGACTCCTGCCCGTTTCGGTTGCTTTACGGCATCCGACAGTAACCAACCCGCCTTTTGTAGCCTTCTGCGACAACAGACTCCCATAACTGCCAATGATTTAACAAAGCTCAAGGATGTCAGTGTCCCGTGGGAAAAAAAAGCCGCAAAAAGTCTGCTTTGTGACCGTCGGAGCTACGGCAAGCTTTGACTCCTTGATCCGGGCCGCACTCAGTCCGCCATTTCTGGAAGCTTTGAAGACATACCACTACACGGAACTGCGGTTGCAACATGGCAAAGATGGACAAAAGATAATGGAAGATTTCATGGGGGGCTATGATGCGTCGAGCGAAGGAGGACAGGATCTCCTCGTAGGCGGTTTCGATTTCAACAAGCAAGGGTTGGGATCTGAGATGCGAGCTGCCAAAGGCGAGAACGACGGTATAGAAGGCGTTGTCATCAGCCACGCAGGTACTACTTCACCTCTGCCCTAGCGATGAGGCTCTAAGCTTACACGTTCGACAGGATCCGGCTCTATCCTCGACGCCCTACGAATTGCGGTCCCCATTATCGTCGTACCCAATCCCGACTTGTTGGACAATCACCAGAAAGAGTTGGCGGAAGAGTTGGCAATACAAGGCTATGTGGTTCATGGGCACCTCAAGTACGGTCTCCAGGTGTACTCTATTGGGACTACTCACTGACCTCGCGCAGTGATTTACCCGCAGCGGTCCGACAGTCGGAGAGGTTACGAGAGACACAAATTACTTGGCCACCAGCAGAGACTGGGGAAGATCCTTCTGGCAAAGGACTCGTGGGCGTCATGGATGATGAAATGGGGTTCGTCGACTAGAGCCTTTGCCTTCAGGTATCCCACGGCCACTCTGCGTTTCTCACTCAGCGCCTCGACTTAGCCGGACTCTCAATACCAAGAGCAGAAGGCCACAATAACCATTGAAATGCAGCACAGCTTTCATTTCGCCGCACTTACGACCCTGCATCTAAAAGAACGCTTTCGTTCTGGAGAAGGCGCGACCAGAAGAGGGGCGCACATGGTGACAACCACGTCGTCGCACCACCAGTGGAGCTCTAGCCAAATCTTGAGCCGTGATCTCCCAGATTATATCAAGACCAGGTTGCCCTCGGAAGTTTGGATACCAAGCCCCTTCACTTGCTCATCCTCCCAGGAAAGGATGTCGTGGATCAGCTCGGTCATTCGGTCCCTGCATTACCCGCGGCCAATTCCAGAATTCAAATATCTGCAAGTCCCCAGCATCAGTGCCAACTCACACAAATTGTTATTCAAAGCTTCTAATAGCGAGTAGCCTAGGACACTCACACCCACAGTCCTGAAACTGGCATCTGTTGGTCGTCCTTTTCCAGCTGGATCGTTCTTCCGGGCCGGCGTGAAAAATCGCAGGCATGAGACCATGGTTGTCAAAGGGACGGCTGAGCTGCTTTTGGATTGAGAACATACGAGGGAAGACCACATCAGCGTCGGCAGACGTTTACGCGCGTTGCGTCAGTCTCTTGGCAGAATAACGCAGGTCACAAACCATCTTTATGGGGTCAAGGATATACACACCATTAGGCTCTCGTTCACAAGGTCTTTGGGGAAATTTCTTCTGCTACCCAGGGATAGTTTCCCACATCGTGATCATGCCCCAACGCGCAAAAATCCTTTTCATCTACTTAGGAGCAGCTTTTGTACCAATTCTACCGCCGCGCATATGTGGGATCTCGTTCATTGTGTTGGGCAAATATGCCCACCAGGACATGGTTGAGACTAATCACGCCGGATAGTATCCATCATGTGGCCTTTAACGTGATGGAACGTTGTGTCGAAAACAAGAATATCGGAAGATTCGTGAATGGGGAATCCGAAAACCACATAGAAATCACTTGCATGCATCTGTGACCGTGATTCATTTAAACCTCGATCTTCGTGGCTCGGTCGCTGCCCTCCAGGTCTTCTCTACTCCTGAATTCTAAGACTGGACCCTCGTTCCAACTGGTCAATTGATCCTTGATCTGATACTCTCCCTTCCTCTCGTAGCCCCTGTCTTTCCACATGCGCGAGCCTCCCTCACCCTCTGTCCCAGCAACTCTCATGTCTCCCAGCCACACCACCCTTGCCACTACCAAGCTCATCTCCAAGTACGCCAATGGCTTTGCAACGCAGCCTCTCGTTCCTGAACTGAACGGCATAAAGGCGCTTCGGGCAAGAGCAACGCGGTCAGGAGGCGTGTGAGGTGAGAGCCAGCGGGTAGGCTGGTAGGTGAAGGGGGCTGGGAAGTAGATGCGATTGTGGTGGATGGCGTATATGCCCGTGCCAAGGTCCAGACCGGCAGGAAAGTGGTCAGCTTCTTCGTTGTTGTCGGATCTGCGGATGGAAACTCCGCCGGCTACGACTTCACGCCATAGGACGCCAGGAATGGGAGGCGACATGCGTATTGCTTCATCCAAGCAGGCGCGCAGGTATGTGCATGAGTGGAGGGCATAGCCTTGACGAATGGACTTGACATCAGGGAATGCTGACCTTACTTCCTGTGTCAAAATCGCAAGGCATTCAGGGTTGCGGGACAAGTAGAAAAAGGTAGCAGATATGGCTGTGGCAGTCGTGTCACTCCCTGAGATTGTTAGCCAAGGCGTCCTGCTGGATTTATTGGGGACGCTTATACTGTTGTATTGGCTTACCGGCACTCAACATCAAATATGCCTCCGACCAGACCTCAGCAAATGAAAGCTTCTCGCCAGTCTCAGGATCCTCTGCGATCAAGAGGTAGGACGTGACATCTTTCCGCGAATCAGCCGTCTTCGCTATCCTTGTTTCGATAATATGCTTTGTAGCGGCCATATAGAGTTCACGATCTCTCAATATGCCAGCCATAAACCATGTGTCAGCACTGAGCCAGCCGGAGCCAGCGCGGAAAATGGACGGATACTGCATGGCTCTAAATGAACGATTGACGTAGCTAGAAATTGCTCCAGTGATCCAACGATTCTGGGAACTGGTCAGCGTCGCTAAAGATTCACCGAAGAAGAGATCGGAGACGACGTCGACAGTCATGTATGTGGCTCTAGAATGTCAGCTAGACGGTTGCATAGCGATTAAAGTAGTGGAAGCAGCGTACTCCAATTGGCAAGATCCTTCTTCTCGGACCAAGTTCCCAACAACGATCTCTCGCTTTCGCTCGGTACAGCGTACAAAGCTGCACATAGATCACGAACTTTCTCCAAGATGAAAGGCTCCGACGTTCGCAACGCAGCTTCTGAGAAACTTTGACTGATGATTCTTCTCTTGCGCGAATGGATTTTTTTGTTAACTGCTGTATGGGTGTTGAAAGTCCCAGGAAAGATAGGCAGTGGGTCGTATGCTTTCGACTTTTGAGTATTCTTATCATGGGTATATATATCTTGGGCACTTGTAAGCCCAGTCTAAGCAATTACATACCTTTCAACTGGATCACCTTTAATGCCATTATGGGTATTTATCACAAGCCTGTCGGGAGCATAACGGACGTAAGGGCCTTGACCGCGTCAGCTCTGACGGCACAGTCCCCTTGGCAGAGGTGGAAAAGCTTGCCGTATCTCTCATGGCATTTCCACACATCAAGGTGCATGTCCCCCTTGTATGCATGATATAACCCACGAAGATATGTGATCTATATAGCGCTGTTAGCTGAAGGTTGTTCTGCGCTCGTTCAAATACCTTGCCTTTGCCAGCATAGGTCCTGGGTATTTGGCGTAAGGGTGTAATGTAAGGCGGTAAATGCACAAACCGAGAGGGTAGAGGACAATTAGTAGAGGCCCCAGTAGTAAGACTTGTGGAAAAGAAATAATGGAGACAAAAGCTATAGGAGACATGGCGATGTTCTTTGGTTCAGAAAAGAGAATTTAAGACAAGTTTGGCGACGCGCTTCGTGAATGAGAATGACTGAAGTTCCTCGAGGCCATCAAAGGCGAGAATCATAGTTGACATATACCCTATTGCTCAGGCTAGCGCATTGATACCGAGTAATGCTATGCCGCAGCCAACCGCTGAGACCGTCTTGTAGTATCATGACGGCAGGCAGTCCAATGCCCAAGCCAATCGGCTTAGAGCGCACTATTGAGCACATGACGCGATGACTGCTAAGACTCCGAGTTCAGAGCATGGTAAGGTGCGAGGGCACGAAGGCTCAATCTAAGGAGAGCAGATTACTCGATCAAGAGGAAGTTCGCGGATGAAGACTGTTGTAGGCACATTGGTCATGAGCTAAGCTAGACCTCGATTGGCCTAGGTATTTTAGGCGGGCTAGCTTGGTAATCCATCATCTTAGTAATCGGCCTCCAGTCACTCTCTGACACTCCAGTCTCTTCAAGCTACAGCTGCTGTAGCAACCGAGGCAGCAGTGATCAACAATCTTAGAATTCATATAGCATCAGGATCTAGCAAAGAGCCTACCATCGAACTGCATGGCGTAATGTCTATGAGCGTCACCAACCTTGAGGATCAATACAGTCGCTGACAGAAGAATGAAGACCGACAATTGAAAAAGTTGGGTCTATGCCGTTGTGCAGCAGAGGTGCTCCCGGCTGTAGGATATAGTCGGGATGTTCTCAAAGGCTAATCTGTTTCTTGCCAGAGGTTTGGGATAATGGGGACTGGTCAAAGGCTGACCTGGACGCATCTCGCAGTGTCAAATCCAAGACGCCAGAACGAGAGACCAAGCACTAACCATCCTTGATGGATTGGCTTGCGCGCCAAAATCTGGAACAGTCGAATCTGGCGTGGCAAGCAGTTCTGTCGCGTACAAAGGTCTACTACCATCAAAGCTCGTCGTAAGACTCGACCTTCATCGAAGTCAAGCTTTGGCACCATACAAATGGTGGCTGTCGTATGGAGCCCCTCTCACAATACGGGGCAGACCCTGTCCTGACTCCCCACTTGCGAGGAGAAGCAAAGGATGAGTCGTCTGGTGGTGTAACTTACCCTAGGGTTGAGGGGTCGTAGTCAAGCAAGGGTCGTGGACTGTGACTAACGGAAAGGGTTTTGGGATTGCTTCCGTATTGAGCAGGGCTGCTACACGGTCCGAAATCTTGAGAACAATGGTGTGTTCTGCCGGGAGCCCAAAGTCTAGCTCATCGAGGACGCCAAGGTCGTGGGCACATCTTGAGGGCTAGACAGCCCAGGCCCGCGACCAGTTTCGCACAGTTCCTGGACCCAGGCTTGGCGTAGAAGCCCAATGGGTCAAGAGCCGCTCACGGTGCCACACTTGTATCAACATGAAAAGTTAAGCACTATTTGATAAGATCACAGCGGGCTCAAAAGCGGAGCAGGCATCAACAGCGTCCAGAACTCAGCTACCGATCTCTGAACGACACGTCACAGTATAGAATGCGCGCTATGAGGACCTCCGCTCTTGGTACGCCTTTTTAGTCTGGTGGCGACTGAACCCAGAGATGCGAGAATTGCCTCAAATTCTCGCAACACGTTGCATGTGTATCCATCGTCTTCCCCCCCCCGCTCTATTTCCAAACCTTCTGATAACGTATATCTTGTTCCACCAAGTATCAAAGCAAGCGGATACAAATTGAAGGACAGTACATGTTTTACTAATCTCGCGTAAGTAAAGTCTCTGGCCTACATGGTCCTATAATTTCTCTTCTTTCCCGTTGTTCTCTCCATATCTCTCGCACATCAAAAGCTCGGAGAGCATGCAGAGAGGAAACAGTCAAGAATCTGTCTTATTCCCAATATCTGAGAGTGGGCATCGTGGCACGAACTGTCAACCGACAAAATCTTTGCAGCTGCCTCTGATCTCGAAGTCTGTCGTGTCCGAAACTCCATCATGGCGGAAGTAGTAGTGGAAGAAGGATGGACAATCCTCAAAGTCATCAGCCTGATCTCTTCAGCTATAGGACTCGTCGGCTTCCTGGAGAGCAACATACCGCACGGATTTATAGCCAGTCCACTATACTCTTCCGTCCGCATCGCAGTCGCTCTTAATGGTGACAAAGGAGAACCGGGAGCATTACGACATGCAGCAGGCGAGGCTCCTCTGGTCAACGCTTTCAACGAGAACCAGCACCTGTGCGGGCAAACGGGGGATCTCGACCACCCCTACATCAATTCGGGCTCGTTCTATGAGATGATTATCGGGCAAGGTACACTAGGACCAGGAGAGCAGGCTACCTATCTACAGATCATCCCGACCACGAATGAGCTTTGCATTGCTTATATATCCCAGAAGTGGTCGGACGGTACGAGTCGTGGGTGGGTTGGGGATATGGCCAAGGGCTGCGGTAGGGACTGGTATTATTCCAACGTCATCGTCGGACACAGCTATAAACCAAGTGAGTCACACTCGAACTTTCCCAAAAACATCACCAGCTGGCTCACTCACTGGCCAAACAGCATGCGCGTGGGTGGACAATGACCACAGCTATGGAATCGTCACGGCGGCGCTCCAGATCCACATGCAGGACTTCACAAACCTTACTGGGAACTACACCAAAGACCCGAGTTTCTACTGTCGACACCCGACAATGTTCTTCCAAGCCGAAGCGAGTGACTACCACTGGCAGCACGACCATCGTCTTAAAAAGAAGCCCAAAAACATCAAATTCTGGGACGCTAGCGATCCCTCAAGAACCGCCGAGCCCACCGAGGTACGCACGTTTCGGAATCATTCTTCCCTATTTTTGTACCGCTGCTTAAGTCGCAAAAGATAATCCGGGAGCAAAATCTTGTTCCTACTCCCGAGACCTGTTCCATTGACCCAAATTCTGGCCTTGAATAAATCATGCTGACTTGGAAACGTGCGGTAGAACGACGGGGTCGGAAAGCTGAGAAGACGCAACCGCCTCCGAAGACGCTCCGGCTTGTCCGCCTTCTCCCACTTGATCGCGAGTCGGCACGACAAACACAGCGCGCGGGAGCTGTGCGAGAATGCGCATTCGCACGGGCCGGACTTCTTCTCTTCCTCCGAGGGTGTCTTCTGCGACATGGACGCCAAGATGCACTGGCCGCTTTGCAATGGGACGACGACGGAGGGCGATGGGTGCTATCATTGGGATACGCATAGTCTGGTTCTGGGGGCAGAACGCCGACCGAGGAATTACAGTCGGGTCGAGGAGTGGGAATGAGGGTCTGACCAGTTTTGGGTGCGAGATCCGGCACATTTCTTGCCCGAGACTTTTCCCAGGATGCACGCGAAAAGTACATCCTTTGCCATGAGCAGTGAGACACCCATTTAGGTGAATTTATTTTCTTAATGTCCTGTCCTTGAATGATATTGATAATGTGATAGTGTAATATAGAGACAATATCCTGATACGTCCTGGTAGTTTGGCAGTGGAGCGACCCGCGCTGCTTAGCATACATTTACACCTTTGGAAAATAATGCTTTTACCACGTCGGCTGAGAAAGTAGTTTGTCCAAACTCTCAAGGATAGAATTGTACTACCCGAGCTCCAGGTAATGCTCAAGCAGGGCAGCCTTAAACTCAACATTTTTGGTCTTCGTTTCAGGAAAGCCTCGGTGAATAACGGAAAGCCTTCGAGGCGCAAAGATCGAGCACAACGTACGCAAAGAAGGTCTGCCACCACAGAAATGTACTTTGTCATGAGCCTCGACTCCTGACTTGAAGGAAGGATTACTTGGCAAGGATCGTTGAATGGAGTTCAGTCTGGGAGCTCGGTGAGAGTGGGATTTTCCAAACGTACCCGCTTTACGTGCCTATTAAGCACCTCTAGGCGAGCCCGGGTATTGAAGAGCACAAGTCAAGGGTGATCTACGACGGCCATTCCCGTAGATGGTGATTGCCTTGAGTCCTGGCGGCTGAAGAAGCGGAATGGGTAATTCTCGGACAGCCTCATCGCCTCCATTTGCCCTCTCTCTTCAATTTCCTGCCACCTCCTCCTCAAATCCCAGCTCTAGAATCCCAATCAGCTCATCTAATCTCCCAATCGACCTCCCGGTATGCTCATGCTCCTTCAACTCTCCGTTGCTCTCATTCGCCAACAGCAGAGTCGCGGCACCAGCTTTGTGGCCAGCCGTCATGTCATCGATTGAATCGCCCACCTGCGTCACTATCAACTGTTGTCACATCAGCTCTTCAAGTCGCGTCAGACATACCATAATCAAGCCCTCCCCTCCATCATCCAATTCCCATGCTTTAGCTATATGTAGAATACCAGCTGGATCGGGCTTCGGCGGTCTGAATTCTCGAGTTACGATGGGTGCGAATGTCTTTCCGGGAAGGAAAGTCTGCAGCAAGTGCATCACAGGGCCACTGATCACACCTTAGCAAGCAGCAAACAGCCTTGAAGAAGCTGGATCGCTCACTCGAAATTCCGCGTACACAAGCCCATCCTCACACCTCTACTTTCGAGGTAGGTAATCAGCTCGTTCAAGCCGGGCTGGGGTTCTTGTTCTATCATTGCGGATGATTCGATGGCGCGGATGGAGGCTTGGGCCCGCTCTTGAGCGGGGTGAGGGAGAGAATATATGTGGTCGAGAATGTCTGTTGATTTGTCGATGGAAAGGGCGGCTCTGGACATGAGGGTTTAGATTCAGCACGTCCTGGAAAGGGACACGGCAAACTACCGCATCTGCTTGAACATATAGGACTGTGGCTTGCTAGAGGAAGTGAGCAGGCCACACCGGATCTTGAATGTATGAAATGTGGTCAGATAAACTGTAGCTTGATAGAAGGCGACCATGTAGATAATTCCTACGGCCGATGACCAGAATGCAAATTCAATTGTTCTTGTCACCAAATATCATCTCCGATCGACAGAGTAGTAGCTATCATTCCGACTTGGGAAATGCAAAGACGAAAGAGGAAAAGAAGCAAAACCCTCGATTTTTGCCGCTCCACGGTCAACATGTATATTTGATTCACAAGGAGAGACTCGCAAGACGCACATACCAAAGTGTCCCATCCACATCGAACACGATGCCCTTGAGCGGGGGTGCCTCAGAGACATTGCCCTTTTCTGGGTCGAGGGGAGCAAATCGCTTTGGCGGCCTTCGCGTCTGGCTCATAGCTCGAGTGAGAAGATGGAGCGAGCTGATACTCGATTTCCTGAAGGTATGAAAAGGCTTGCCGGAGAGTACAATGGTCATGAGAGTCTAGAGAGATGTGCTCTCGATGACGGACTTCGTAAACTATTAATCCCTGAGCAAGAGATAAATTTTAGAGACCTATTGGGTCGCGCCCGGAAGCCTCCCGAAGCGAGCTGCTTCGGGCCGTGTTCCACCTCCACCTAGCTTCCCGAATCCTAATTCCGAGCCCCGAGACTGTCAATGGCCCAGCCGCCCATCTCTCCAAAGGGGAATCGTCACAGTCTGTATTCCTCTCTCTTGTAGCTGTTTTCGGGTTCTGACCCTGGATTTCACGTCCACGTCGATTCTACCGTTGGGCGCCTACTGTCTATCAGTCTTCCCGAATGTCAGCGAGCATGGCATCTTCAAACGCAAAAGGAATGGGAGAATCTTGCAGGTGAAAAAGGAGACCACTGATTTCCCACTCAGAAGCCTGACCTTCCTCGGAGAAGTGTACACGTTTTCGTAGAGGGTTTTGCCGTTTGGCGTTACTGCTCTTATTACCTTGCTTCGGCTCATCACGTTGCCATCGATGGCAAAGAGATGCGATTCGGGCCCTTGGCTGATAGAAATGTTTTGATAGTTGAGCAAGTCATATCAAAAGCTCAAATCTGGTAGATTTGACGCTAATAATGTACACTCGCAAGCCATTCATAATGCCAATGCAAACAAAGCCTTGCAGAATCTCCTTTTTCGAAGAAACCTCCAATCAACGCCAGGCACTCATGATAAGATTCGTGCACCTACACAAGCATATTCAAAAGCATAAAGAATCATTTCCTCCTTCCCTTACCCTTGGCCTTCGAGCTAGTACCGTTGGACGATACGCTGACAGCTCTTGATGTCTGCCCGGAACTTGCTCTGCTGCCGTTCTTTATCACTTCAAGCTGCTTATTCTGTCGTGTCAAAACGTCAGCTTGTTCTACCAAGGTTCCCACACACGAGACACATACCTTGACTCCATTTTTAACCCGCTTCTTGGCAGGAGCCGCATCTTCTTCCTCTTCGTCGTTTTCATCTCTTGCTCTGCCCTTATGACCATTGGCCATCTTGCCATCCGCCCCTTCAAACTCTCTTGAGACTGTTGTAAGAAGAGTAGTACACCTACGCCCAATCTCGATAGGTGTACGGCTTAGAAAGAACCAGTCGAACCGGAACAGGGGACTCTCGCGGATTTCGTCTCGGATTTTGTCGTAGATGCCCTCTCCATCAACGCCATACCGATCTAACATGACAAGCAAGAAGCGATCTTCTTCCTCTGTATACACTTTCTTGTTGGTAGTCGACACGGAATAGTTGAGCTTCAATTGTTGCAATGGAACGCGGTACATGTCCATCTTTCGCTTGAGCATCTTCCGCTGGTGATTCAGCTTTCGAGTCTTCTCCTCGCCCGTTTCGATGTTAGTGATGTACTTGGTGAAATCCTGGATCTCCGCATACTTTTGCCAAAAGGCTTTAGCATATTCTTTGATCTCCTTTGCCTTCTTGCCATCAACTTCTTCGGCAATACCCTCATAGTTATTCCGACCATACTTAGCAGAGCCATTGATGAATTGCTGAAAATCTCTTCGATTCCAGTCTGCGAATCCTTGTGATGACATTCGCTCCTTCTCTTCCTGTTCTTCTTCAGTCAAAGGTGTGGCGTTGTCAATTTCTTGCTGCTCCAGGTCGCGCTCAGCTTCTGCTTCGCTCTCGGTCAAATCCTCTCGTTCAGGCAAAGGAACCTTATAACCGATTTCTTTGCGGAACCAAGCGGTCTCACGTTCTTGGAGATCGACAAGCTGGGGAGGAAAGAATTGGTAGTCGTGGACTTGGACTTGTTTCGGTGCACGGGGTGCTTTTGGTTTTGTATCGGCCGTCCTTCCACCTGTCGACAATGCATTCCGGTAATACTTGTCCATCGAATATGATTGCTCCTTTCTTTCACGCTTCGATGGATTAATCCATGCAATTCCCACGTCCTTTCTGGCATTCTTGTTGAAATTTTCGCCGTTCCACTCGTAGGCGTTTTCTGATGCAAAATTTTGTAAGTCATCAATGCCGAGCTTCTCGTATCTCGCGTTCAGCGCTTTCGTGCGCTCTTCTCCATGCTGCAGGATTTGGTCGATATCGTCGTCAGTCAGATCAGACTTGTTGCCGAGCACGCCAGTTGCACCTTTGCTCTCGAACACTTCGGTTGCACCGTGCTGAATCATATTGACCAACTCGTCCTTGGACGCAGCTGCTTTTGCCGCCTGTTGGGCACGCCCCTGTTGAATGACCAGTTGGTCAAGACGTAGCTTCTGCGCCGCTCTCTCGAGCACCTTCTCCTCTATAGCATGTTCTGTAACGAATCGGAATACAACGACCTGCTTCTTCTGTCCTATCCGATGCGCTCGATCCATTGCCTGCAGGTCTGCTTGGGGATTCCAGTCACTGTCGAAGAGGATCACAATATCGGCACTGGTGAGATTGATACCAAGACCGCCAGCGCGGGTGGTCAACAAGAAGACAAATTTCTCCGATCCGGGCTTGTTGTACTCGTCAATGCCAGCAATCCGATCCTCGTGAGCCGTTGATCCATCGATTCTGCAATATTTGTGCTCACGGAAGACGCAATAGTCCTCCAGAATGTCCAGAACTCTGCTCATTTGGGAAAAAATAAGGATCCGGCTGCCTTGTTTCTTCATTCTGACAAGAATCTTGTCAAGCATGACCATTTTACCAGCATTGTAAACAAGATGCTCGTCAGTAGTGTATGGTGGTCCAGGCTCGGCGCCTTCGAAGAGGTATGGGTGATTGCAGCACTTTCGTAATTGCATGACAATGTTGAGCAACCGTGTCTTGGACTCACGCTTCCCTGCAGCGCCGTTCACGGCGTCTATGTCTTTTTCCAGGATTTTCTTGTACCATTTGACTTGCATCTCGGACATGCCAATATAGAGATTGACTTCTTTTTTTGGCAGGAGACTCTTCTCGACGTCACTTTTGACTCTTCGCAGCAGGAAAGGTCGAAGGACTCGGTGCAACTGCTGGATGACCGTATCTTGATCTGCGTTCTGCCCTGAGAACCATTGATCGAATGCTTCCGAGTCGCCGAACACATCGGGTAGCAAGAAATTCAACAATGCCCAAAGCTCGTGTAGGTTGTTTTGTAGAGGCGTACCGGTGATGAGTAAGCGGTTCCGTGAGTTGAAAAGGCGGATGATTTGAGCAAGTGAAGATTCTTCATTCTTGATGCGATGTGCCTCATCAATGATGATATACTCCCAGGCAAATTTCTTCAGATGGGCCTTCTCCCGAAGGATCATTTCGTAGCTTGTGATGCAGACATCAAATTTTTCGTCGACCAGGCGCTCATTGATCAACTGATGTCTTTCATCCTTTGCTCCTTGCAATATCAAGACGTTGACTTCAGGTGTCCACATCTTGAATTCGCGATTCCAATTGTCGAGTGTTGACTTCGGCACAGTGATGAGATGAGGGCCTTTGATGCCACAAACGTGTCGAAGGTACCCTAGGAAGGCAATAGTCTGCAACGTCTTTCCCAACCCCATCTCATCTGCAAGAATCCCTGAAATGCCGTTCTCGTGTAGTGAGATGAGCCAATTGAGCCCAGAGACTTGATAATCGCGCATAATCCCGCCTTGAATGAAACCTGGTGATTCGTAGAACATTGTCTCTGCCTGTCCGCCTCTCTTTTCGTCCTTCAGCAGCTCGGCATCTTCTTCTTGCTCTGTTCTCCGCCGTCGCTCACCGGCCGCTCCACCGGCTCTACCATGCCCTTTCTTGGCTTTCCGTTCCTCTTCTTCGTTCTGACGATCTATTGTAGCCATGATTTCTTTGATCTGTGGATTCGGGCTGGCATCGATAAAATGCCGAAACAAGTCTGTCTGGCCCAAGAGGTAGCGAAAACGTCTAATAGTATCGTCTTCCTATTGTATCAGAGCCGTCAGTAATCTATGTGGTACTAGAAGGTTCACAGCGTGACTCATACCTTGGTGTCATCTAGCCGGCTGTGCTTTTTACCAAAAACAGTCTTTCGTAACTGTGTTGCTTCAATTCTCCGCTTGCGGCCATCGGGTTGGAACACATCGCCCATGACACTGCTTGCTGTTGTATTAGGATTGGTGTCCGAGTCCTAATTAGAGCGTAGCTATTTAGTAAAATTAAAAGCAAGAAGGACGGGAACATAATTCTTACGGAGTAGTCTGGTGTCTCTTGATTGTCCTAATGAGACTACGATTAGTGGATGTTCTTAGAATCAAGATCCCGCAGGCCTCCCTCAGCGACCGTAGTGCCAAGTCTCGTATCATCCTCACGAAGGGGGAAAGCAACATACCATCACGCTGTCTTCGTCATGTGCTGCTGATTTGCGGCCATTAGAACGGCCGTTATTCTCGGTCATAGACGTGTCTGAGGGAGTGGTCGCACTAGAGTTGGCGTGGGAGACTCTGTGAGAGGGTGCCATCTCTCCCAGACGCTGGGGGTGTTCACCCGCGAGCTAGGCAAAGCGCAAGTTGATATTGATGTTTTAAAGTGGTTTTCAAGAGTCGCGGGGATGGCTGAAGCTTTTGTAGCCGTGCAGAGTGGATTGTGGATGAAGTATGTGGGGTTTTCAAAGTAGAAGGAGTGGCATGGAGAAAGTAATGGGAAGATTGCGTTCCAGTATGAGCTCTCGCGTTACTTGGAATATCGCTAAACCTGCCCATGCGGCTCCCAATTGGCCGCATCTCCGGCGCTAGTGCATAAATGCCAAGGCTCTGTTGTCAGCCGAGAGCGGCTCACCAGATTTCAACAACTCACAATGTTCCTCTTAAAATATCTCTTACGTAGACACGCATTTACCGGTTGCTGAGGTCGGCCGCACCTTTACCCGGACAAGTGTCTTAACGCAGTATTCAACAGCCACAACCTATAACGGCTCTTGTCAACCCCCACTGTCCCCAACGTCACAGTTTGTCCAATCAAGTTCCCTGCCTCGATATTCCAGAACGGCAGAGATCATACAAACTGCTATGGACTCCATGAGAAGCTTAAACACCTCCCTGCCCCGCTCTCCTCGAAGCAAAAGGTCAAATCCGCCACCTGAGCAGCTTATTCAATCCTTCAAGAGCGCCGCTCTCTCCGTCACAAATCTCTACAAGACCGCTGCCGCCGATCAGACTCGGGCCCGAGAGGCTGGATATCAAGACGCACTCGATAACCTCCTGACCTTCCTCGACCAGCAGAACCTCGGCTTAGATGATGGAGAAGGATGGAAGGTCCGGCAGTGGGCTACAGAACGTTTGGATGGTAGCCCACCGGCACACATGGGCAGTGATAGTGATGATGATCGGGGCGAGATGGCAAAGAGAGCAAGAAGTAGCTCACCAGCCGCCCAACGCTCGACCGTTCAAGAAGCGGAACAGGCAAGACAACCCTCAAGATCATCATCGCCAGTGCGAGCAGCATCTGTCCCTATGGCTCCTCCAGCAACCTCTCAGCCACAGAACAATATCTTTCACGCCCCTGAGGTCTTCACTTTTAGATCCGCTCTTCCATACCCTCAGGATGTCGACATGCAAGCCACCGACACAGCCAGTAACACCACTCCACAGCCAGAGCCATTACCAAGTCCTGCCGTAAGACTTGAGGTGGTGCCACGAGGGTCCCGAACACCACACCGAGGTAGCAACCACCAGAACCGCCATGGAGCTAGATCTACTGCTGCTGCAAGGTCACTAGGGTCAGGAGCGGGGTCAAAGAGGAGGATTACGTTCGGGGACTACTTCGATCTGGGCAGTCTAGGGGATGTTAAAGATGGACGTGATGGAGGTGGAAAACGAGGCCGCTTCACCTGATTTACATACGAATTAATAATGTTGATAGGACCATTACAGCCTTTGCATATACGGGAGCGTCGGGATAAATTTGCATAAAGGTACCACGTTTGGAGACAGCGACGGAGTTGCCGTTGATGGCGTCGGATGAGGGGTGCAGATCTGTTAATGGATATCCATACATCGCTTCAATTCATTTAGCTGGATCACTCTGAATGCAAGAGCCTTTATATCAACTTCCATCTTCCAAGTGGAGTCTTTCACTCGGCCACAATGCCGACCCCACCATCCCGGGGGAGCTTGCGCCAGATCTGCGTGACCGAGCCCGAGCCCGTTAGAAGAATCTCGACCAAGACACAACTGGAACTTCGCTGACCCCAGTCCATCCTTTCTCCCCTTAATAAATTCCTACTCTTTCATCTCTTCCTCAGTTCACTAATCGATACAAGCCCATTCCGACAAAAGTGGAAGATAGAAGCGCAAGACCTCGAAGCCTCCACCTCAATGCACCCGTCCCACTTTGCTTAGCGATTATGTGTCCCCGCTCCTTTAGCCCCTGTTGCCCAGTGTAGTAGACGTAAGCCCCAAGTCCGATGAATGCTGATGCTCCTGTCTGATGGATTAGCAAGATATTCATGACTTGGTAAAGAGAAGAGCTGACACTGACCGACCAGCCTACAGGACAGACAATCATCTCTATCCTCCTTAAGAATCTTCGATAGCTTCTCGGGCTTCTGGAGGTCGTAGAGTCTGGGATCAAGAGGTTTGGATGGTGGATTTGACATGTCAGAGAGACCGGGATCGAGTAGGTTAGTGTTCGTATCACGCCCTCGTCCGATGCCTTCCCTGTTGCATGATTTAGGTCTGAGGAGGAAGCAGACGGGAGACTATGGAGTGTGGGCCGTTCATCCAAAAGCTCGAAGTTGACGGGCGGGAGACCTAGCGGATCGACCCGCCCCCACATAAATGTGGCTGCGCTTGGCATTTCGACTTGCCCATGTTTGAGATTCTTTGCTCACAAGCATGATAACAAGATGCTGAGTAATGCCGTGGAGGCACTCTACATCTTTGATCAACACAAGTCCGTCTTCTTACTCTTTCCTTCATTCCTGCCCCTCAATACTGATTTGTATGCAGTGAATCAATCCTGGAACATGTTTACCGCTTGAGGCCAGCCTCTGCTCGTGTCATCCTCCCTCTCTACCTCGCCCAACCCGTACCTCGACCCTCCTTGATCTACATGCCAAATATCAACCCCCCGACTGTCCTCTTCTCTGTCATTCATAACAGTCTCTTATTCCTGTCACCTGTGTCGGCAGAGACTGAGCCATTGTTCGTGCTCGAATTCCTTCATCGGGTCATCGACATCCTTGAGGAATTCATTGGCGATCCGCTGTTGGCGACTAAGATAGAAGGCAACTACGATGTCGTGGCTCAGCTCTTGGGTGAGATTTGTGATGCTGGCAGCGTCTGCAATACCGAGCCGAATGCGCTAAGAGACGACGTTGATGTATCTGGCTTTCTTGGGAAACTTCTAGGTGGGGTAGGTCTACCTGGGTATGCTAGATGCTGGCTATATAAATGAGCTTCTCCAAGCTTATGTATAAATCAGATCATCTCCCGCTTTGTTACCCTCTGGTGGTTTGAAGCAACAACTAAGCCTCAACCCCATATCCAATGGTCCTGCTATTCCATGGCGACGCGCAAATGTTCGTCACACAAGCAATGAGCTGTACGTTGACATTGTTGAAACTCTATTGGTCACTCTTGCGCCATCCGGTAGGCCTTTAGCAGCTTTCGCCAATGGATCCATCGCATTCACGTCCAAGATCTCGGGTGTCCCGGACCTGCTTCTCACCCTCTCAGCATCCGGCGGCAAGCTGGGTATGGAAAAAGCCATTGAGCTGCCGGTATTTCACCCATGCGTGAGGTTAGCGAGGTGGAAAGAAAGACCTGGCGAATTGAGCTTTGTCCCACCAGATGGCAAATTCATGCTAGCTGGTTACGAGGTGAACCTCATGCCTTCTAATGGAGACCTGGAAGCTTGGTCGAACACGAATCTACAACTACCCGTCTCCATCGAAGTCTCAAGGTCACTCGGTCTCACTGGCGCGGATTTCGAAGTCCGCTTGATCTTGTCTTCGAATTTTCCCGGCGCATCTACATCAGCATCTGCCTCACGACCTAATCTCGGCACAAGAGGGTCTGGTAGATCTACTCCGATGTTTGGCGGTAGCGCTTCC
This sequence comes from Alectoria sarmentosa, assembly GCA_009733775.1. NCBI lineage: Eukaryota > Fungi > Ascomycota > Lecanoromycetes > Lecanorales > Parmeliaceae > Alectoria > Alectoria sarmentosa. The sequence continues at coordinate 44,553 of WOGZ01000049.1, forward strand.
GGGCCCACGTTACAAGATGTGGTTGTCACCATCCCAATCCCGAAAGCTGTACGGAATATCACCAATCTACGCGCCAGCCGCGGAGAGGCATACTTTACCCCAGCAGATAATAGCGTGGATTGGCGGGTGCCGACCAAAGACGCGGCCGCGGCTGGCAATGCGACTCTGCGCTGTACGATCGTAGGACCGATGACTGACGATGACGAGGATGAAGCCATCAGGTTCTCCTTCGACGCCGCAAATGGCGATTACGACGACAAGGAAGAAACATATCAGAGCTCCGCACTGGGTAATTCCAAGAAGAACTCCGTGAAAGAGCAGAACCAGTCGCGTGATCGGAGGAAGATACAACAGAATGCTCCGTTAATGCCTTCGTCGGCTTCTGTCAGCTTCAGTGTAAAGGGGTGGCTGGCTAGTGGTATCAGAGTGGAAGGACTCGTGCTCGATGCGAGGAAGAGTAGGGGTCTGGGTGAAGGGGTGAAGCCCTACAAGGGCGTCAAATACTTGACGGTCAGCAAGAAAGGAGTAGAGACGAGGTGTTGAAAAGGTTTGTTAGGAAAAGAACCATCAAGCGTATATCCCTCGTACTCTGAGAACTTGCATGGTTGATGATCGTACAAAACATATTGCTGTACAGAGAGAGTTTCGCGGAGCTTTCATGGCAACATTTTCAATACTCGTACACGTTGATATGTACTTTTCACCCTCTCCGACCACTGATCACGCTCCGAAATACTGCTTCAGACCCAACGCCGCTAGGACTTATTAGCACATTTCCTTTCATAAGCCAGACCTCATCACTTACATATCAATACTACCAAATAGCGAAGCAATCCTGCCCTTTTACTCGCGGCACCCAGACTCAGGATATACCTCACCAAACTGTACTTCATCCTTCCCTCCCGATCGAAATCCGGCTTCAACTCCATCCGCCGCAGCATCTTCAATTTTCCCTTGTAAGGCGGATATCTCACAGCCAGCAAAAACTCGGCCCATCCTGGTGTACTGGTGATCGTCCTGGCATGACTGAAGCAATCAAAACTTGCTTTGCCCCTATACGCGCCTTGGCCCGATTCTCCAACACCACCGAAAGCGAGGGTGGGAAGGGATCCATGCATAAAGCCGTCATTGACCGACGCACCACCAGAGCGGATCTCTGCTAGACAGCGATCTGTTTCCGTTTTGTTACCGAAGGGGAACATTGCGAGAGGCGTTGCCTGAACTTCGTTTACTATGCGGATCGCCTCGTCGAGGTTAGAGACGGGTAATAGAGGCATGAGAGGGCCGAATGACTCATTGGCAATCAAGCTGTCGGTGAGCGAGGAAACTTGGATGACAGTCGGTTCAATATATCGATCGCTCTCGTCCATGTCACCGCCCATCAGTATCTGACCTTGACTATCGTCAAGCATTTTCTTCAAGCGCTGCCATTGCTTATTGTTAACTATGCGGCCGAAGTCTTCCGTATTGCGTGTGCCATTCGGGTAGTACTCTTTCATGGCTTTCCTCGTCTCCAAGACGAAGCGGTCAAACACTTCCTTATCAATCAATGTGTAATTCTGCGATATACAGACCTGCCCTGCGTTATGCACTTTACCCCACAGGAGCCTTCTTGCCGCTAACCGTATATCTGCGTTCCTCGTCACTACAGCGGGATTGCGGCCACCGAGCTCGAGGGTGACGGGCGTAAGGGTTTCGGCGGCTTTCTTGGCGATGATGGTGCCTACTGTTGCTCCGCCTGTGTAGAAAATCTTGTCCCACTTTTGCTCTAGTAATGCTGTACTCTGCGGGATAGCGCCTTGGACGACTCGGTAGCAGGATTGGTCCAGGTAGCCTTCGATTACTTTCTGTAGGACGACGGCGACGTTAGGTGCGTTCTCGCTGGGCTTGATAACGACAGTATTTCCCGCTGCAATTGCGCCTGCCAGCGGGCAGATCAAAAGATTGACTGGGAAGTTGTAGGGTCTATACAGCTGTCAGCTACCAATTTGCTCGGCGAAGACACGGCAATATTGAGAGCGACAGACCCAATGATCAGCACCGCTCCCAGAGGATCCTTCCTAATCTTTGGTCGCAGCGCCATCATATCAAATGGCACATCCGGCGAACTTTCATCTTTTGCCCACTTCTCGAGATTGTTGATATCATATATGATTGTATTTGTACAAAAGTTAAGCTCCGAAATGTTGGACTCGAACACTCCTTTGCTTATGTCCAGCTTGCAGGCCGTCTCGATAGCCTTGGCATTATCTTTGAGACTGCTAATGGTCAGCTATAGAAATTGACCATGGCCGAAGAGGGCGCTCACCCCCAGTAGAGCTTTCGCAGCTGGACCAGTCTGAATTGGAGGGATCTTGTCTTGTGCGAGAGGAACGTCGAGCGAACATCACTGGCTATTCCTGAGACAAGGTTGGGTTCAGTGAATTCGAGAGCTGGAATCGCGGCCATTTCTTTAACGAGATGTAGGTTGCTAGGTGAATGGATACAGCATTCAGGAGCTCCTGGGTAGCGGGGGTTGAAATGGCGGGGAAGCGAGTTTGCGCCAAGAAACTTGATGCAATGCACTAGGCTGGGTTAGTGTAGTGGCTGACTGCGACTGACTAAGCTATGCCTACAGAAATCATCCAGCTTTATGTTTTGAATACCTTGATCCGGCAGGTTCAGATCTCGTTACTTCCGATTTCGTAGGAACTAATCAACTCAATTACCAGACACTGATGCCCAGCCTGATTAGGAGACCCATGTCCTTCTTTACAGCCTGGCTAAGCTCAAACCCTTTTCTATCAGCACCCGTAAAACAAATCAAAGCAAAACCATTAAACATACCTTGCATACGCCACCACAGATGATAGATAGAATGCTTTCCATCTTCTGCCGCTTCTGTCGCCCCTGCGCAGAGTGCCGACAACGAGAGAGGAGACGCCTGCAGGCCTGTTTTGATATACAGAAGCCAGAAACAGTAGAGACGCCTTTGCCTTATCCTCCTTGGGAACGGGCTCTTACTCGTACCCGGCACCGACTATCCGGCATAGCGACAGCCATCATCCCCTTTGTTCAGCAATCTGCCTGTAGAGATCAGAAGAGTAATCTACGAGCAAGTCGTTGGTGGCAGAGTCTTACATCTCTAGCGCCGCTAGTGCCAGATCAGCCCTACAATACAGCGAAATCTACGTCACCACCAGATGATAACTCCACAATAACGCACAGAAGGAACCGGAATACTTCTCGTGCTCCGATGCTGGATCATGCCTCTCAAAGACGAAGATGACGTCGAATCATCCGTACCGCCAAGTATACGAGCGGGAAGGGTACCTCCTCCATCCAACCAAGCAACATTCTTCATAACTGGCGCCCTTGCCGGCGCAGCCACAATACCAGTTGAAAGCCTATGGCAACGTCTTATCCACAGAGGCCCTGGACCCCTCCCACTCCTCGTATTGAACCCAATATATCGCGGCGGCGTCCGCTTCTGGGCCTTCGACCTCGCCCGCTATCGCGTGGAGCGCCTCCCCATACATGTGGCGATCAAAGTCGGGCTCTCAGGTGCTGCTGGAGGTTTGGCAGAAATATGCGCGCAGTCACTATTCAGTAACAAGCTACCAGCTATAGCAAGCTTGACGAATCAGTCTGCCAAACTCTTCTGCTGCTTTGGCACCTACACCTTCCTATCTACGACGCTTTCTCCAGAGAATTTACCGCCGAAACCATTTTGGTATTGCTGGCTCATTGGGGCAACGGCTGGAGGCTTTGGAAGTGGAATTATCGCGAGGTCAGAAGGGGTCACAGGATCAGCTCTATGGAGGACTGCGGTTCCAAAGGGAGCCTTGACTATCGGGACGGTGATTGCCGTGCAGGTGACGACTTGTGCGGCATTCCTGCCGTACAATCGATTCATTCCTAATGGGAAGCTCTGAAAATTTCCTGCTAAGGTAGAGAATTGCCGTACGATGACTCCCCCAGGGATTTGAGTACCTTCGACACCTACCATCTGCACCCTTAAGCCAATTCTTCATGAAGATTAGAGACAGAATTTGACGTCTCGCCTCTCCTCCGGCTAAGACGACGGTAGCCGGTTAGGCAAGAGGATTCTCTTAATATCCAGGAGACTCATGGCACGGGAAAGTCAATCGAAAAATCGAATGGCTGCCTAGAAGGTGCTGGGCAGTCATTTAGTCGCTGACAGATTAGCAACTATTGAGGCATTTTGATTTTCTCAGAGTGCCTGTAAAGATGGCTCGAACAGCCTTTTAATGGGATCTTAGTCAAAATTTGTAGGCTCTCAGAGCAAAGGTTGTTTGCTAACGTCCAAATCGACAGGATAACCACATTTGAGGAAGACAACGAATCGCTCAGTGAACAAAATCAAGCAGCCTCTACTCTTCCGTACATGCAGGCTCCGTGAGGCACCAGCCATGATAGCCTTGGTTTAGACTCCCTTCGTTGTCAACATCTCGTGGCCATGACTATCCAGTTTTGGTTCACCAGTCAGATATCTTGCAGGAAAGAATATGTTGAAAACGCCTACGCTCATAGCCATAAGCGCGCCGTCCAGGACAGCGAAATAAGTTTCATGCGTGATCAGGTACCCTTTCCAACCCTGTGATAGCTCGATGGCACGGTAGAAATTACGGACGATGATGCAGAAGGCCGAGAACGTCGTTACGATCAACAATACCCTCGAGATCGGCACAGCTCGGGCACGCCAAAGGAAGATGAGCCAGAGCAGTCCGAAAACACACATCGAGACGAGTTGAATGATGATACCAGCCATCATGATGTGTGTTCCAGGCGCGGTGTTTCCCGGCGGATCTTCTCCTCCGGCTTTGGATGCGCTAGCACCTCCAACGGCCTGAATGACAATCGAGACAACATCGAAGGATACGAAAATGGCAAGGTACATTCGTGCCGAAATGAGACTGTAGCGGCGGCCGTACTGCGCAATGATCTGGCCAAGGATGTAGTAGATAGCGGCACTGAAGAAGCAAGGTGCTGTACCCGTCAGCTCATGAATCTAAAGATGCTCGCTCGAGGGAAAGGCTTACAGATGATGAGTATGGAAATCTGAAGAGAGAACAGACTCTTGTTGTATGGGCAGTTGTGGGCACCGGCTCGTCCAGCCCAGCCCAGGCACTCGCCTAGAATAATGAGTTAGCAGTTTCGGCATACGAGCTTGGTCAGGATTGCGTACCAAAGGCACCCAGCGCGAAAGCAGAATACCACCATTTGCGGCTCGTGGCCGCTTGCACAGCGTGCGCAAGCATGGAGAGAAAGAAGACGGCAGTGAAGACGATGCCGGCAGCAAGGTCAGGATCATAGCCATAGGTTGGTGCTATTGCGTTGGGATCGTAGGGGACGCATCCCTTGCCACGGCGTGAGTAATTTAGCGTGGCGGCAAGCGTGGATGACCGGTCGGACAGGGCCATTTCGAGGAATTATGGATCGCAGAAAAGGAGAGGTGAACGATTATTTCAAATGGCTCGTATACAATATGAGGGAATACGCTTTGGGGAGTGTCTACGGCTACTCAAGAGCAAAAGAGAAATCCTGGCTTTATAGGCAGAGCTCAAAAGCCTGACTAATCCTACACTCTACATGAGGTGTGCAAGAAGCGAGGAAGGAAACCATGCAGGCGAGTGGCTTGGTCACACCATTGACCGCTCTGCTGAAGGGCAATAGCCAATAGAGGCAAAGAGCATGAGATTGATATAGATTCAGTGAGATGAGGCTCCAACTTTGTCCTCCAAGATTATATGAGGCCGTCTCGAAATGTCAGTCAAGACGCGAAGTTTTGTGAGCGGCTGAAGAGCCGTTGCCAAATCTCGGTTATCTCAGATTTCTCGCGTCTTGGCATCACAATAGGGTTTAGCGTGATATCGAGAAGGTTGCCGCCGGCGCATGGCGTGACTGGCGTCAAATTCGGCGACACTGTCAGGCCGAATTCCATCATTCTTGGCCTTTTGCCCGGTCAATCAGTGGCTGAGCATCTACCGGGGGACCAATTACAATCAATAATAATGTCGGTCAAACCATTGTTAATCAGGCCGCTTCAAGGTTCGCGGTACTGCTCAGAAGGCCGATTGAGGCTGAAGACCCTGTATCCTACGTCAACGACAGTCCGTCAGAATCGGAGCCGGATAAAGTGATTGTCACTGCTAGATGACGATCAAGCAGCTATGTAGAACGACTTTTGTATATATGCATGTTGCGAGTGACACATGCAGCAGACTCATATGAAAAGCATTAAGCCTTGTCAAATCTCTTTCGATAGTAGTCCAAACTCCTTTTGTCATGGTTGGTGTCCCGGGAAAATCCAAGGGCTGCACTACATGTAGGAGGCGGAAAATCCGCGTAAGCACTCTATTCTTCTCCTGTCGTCGAGCTATTCACCAACGCCCATTTCAGTGCGATCTTCAAGAACCCTTCTGCAAGACATGCACCAAAAGCCGCCGAGTTTGCGAAGGCTATGCACGCTTTCCAGTCTTTCTCAACCGCACCTTGCAGGGCCCAGAAAAGAGATATGGCCTCGAAGAAGTCAAGACTCCCTTCTCGCAATCATCAGATCGAGATGTATCCCAGCCACAGCCCATGGTATCCAATATTGATTTCCAGCGGGGACTTGTAGAGAGCCGCAGAGCCTACGATAACCGCATTCTTGTTCAGCCTGATGACTCCGCTGCATTCGACCAGCAGATCATCTCGACACTATGGGAGAAATACACCCCTTCCATTAGCAGCGTCCAAGCTGGAACACCCTGTGTCTGGCTCCAGCACATAATCGACCTTCCGACTCGGGGGATGCCTTTGCAACTGTCTCTCAAGGCTTTCGCGATGACACGGATAGGCTGGATCAACAAAGATGAAACGCTGGTTCTGCGAGGCAACATGTGTTACGGTCGTGCCTTGAATGCGATTCAAAATTCTCTTTCGTCAGAGGCTTCCATGTGGGACGAGTTGTTTGCTGCTGGTTATGTCTTGTCGGTTTACGAGGTAGAGATCCTTCCGAGGTCTCCCTCTCAATTCAGAACAAGCTGACACCTCTCCAGCTATTCGAATCAACTACTCCCTCGATAGCCGGGTGGAACAACCACATATCTGGCCTCAAGCACCTGGTCCTTGTGCGAGGTCCACAGAGACATATGACGCCATTCGCACGAGCCGTTCTTGAAGAGTTTCGTACCTCCTCGGTATGCATCCTGTAGCCGACGCTTTTACCCCACACGTCAATATAATAATCTATTGCCCCTAGATGATCCAGTGTATACAATACCGCAAGTCAACATTCCTCGGAAACCCGGAATGGTTGACGCTGCCCTGGAGCGAGACGGGCAAAGACATCTACCAGCAACTCTACGACAAAGGCTTTGTGCTGGCGGCACTGTTGGAGGAAATTGACAATGCAGGATTTACGAAAGAGAACAACAACATTTCAATCCTGTTCGAATTCTTGGGGCGCCTCTACAGCTTGGACAAGGAACTGAACCTCTGGTACCACGAGATCCTCAAGGAGTCCCCATCGCCCCTCTACTCCACATCTCCCGACTGGCGTTTGAAAGACGCCGTAGAACCTCGCAGACTCCCATCCTTCGCGTTCCATACTCTCCGTCTCGCCAATATAGTTGTCACATATTGGGGATTAAGCCTCATCCTCAGCAATACCATCGCCCTCGCATGCCAGCATGTACTATCCATCAACACCCAAGTGCCCGCTCAATCATCAGCCTCTACCCTGGCTCAAGCCCCTCAAGACCTTCAGACAATGTCCCTCCTTCTCCTCGAAACTCACACCAGTGCTCACCGCCTAGAGCTCGCTACCAACATCATCCGCTCAATGCCCTACTGTCTGAACGACAACATGGGCCTTATGGGCGCCCAAAAAAGCCTGTTTGCGTTGCGGACCGCTCTCTTCGCTTTACATCGTAATCCAGGCGAAGAACTGAAGTGGTGTCAGAGTATGTATCAGGAGTTGGAGAGTAAGAAAGGTTTAAAATATGCGCGAGAGATTGCGAATTTAGATGGGAGGTACAGTGCTGTTGGCAGAGATAGTTTACCACTACAGATATCTCATTGATCGGCAAGACCCAACGGTACCTTGATGGAAGGTGTTGAAAGACAAGGAGCAAGGCCTCGGCAAGTCGGCCGGAATAAAAGAAATTCCATGGAATATAAATGAAGTTAGCAGCCAATTCCCCAGACAGCGGCGGTACTTTAGCTCAAGCTGAAGCCGTGTCTTGCGTCGAAACACTGTCCTCCGACTATCAGAGCTATTCGTTGTAATTGACCGCCAGGTGCTTAATCCGGTAGCCAGTTCGAGGACAAATCGCAATCTAGGTCGAGTCAACTTTAGTGGCGCATTGTTGACATGGCTGAAACTTCGAGTATTGCGGAGGGTTAACCAATCCCTAAGGATATCTCCTATATGGGTTATTCTTTTTGTGATTCTTGGGTTTGGAGTTCGATATCGGCATGGCAATATTTTTTGCCTTTTGTTTTCTTGTGTTTTCCCTTTTTGCGGCTCAGAGGTATCTCCTTCTTCTTCTTCTTCTTCTTCTTCTTCTTCTTCTTCTTTCGACAGACCTGGAAGCCAGTGTGACCAGGCAACCCTTGAGACAGATCACACGCTTGACCTCCCATTCCTTTTCAATCCAAGCTCACTTAGCTAGGGACGATGCTTTTATCTCGACACAACACAAGCGCCGCAAATACCCCTCCTTCCCTCCCTCCCATCTTGTCTGATCTGCCAGCGAGATCTACGCTGTGTTGAAGACCCACATTGCAGCCAGGGTTCTTGTAGGCAGCATATCCTTATGCATTGCTTCTCGCAAGAGGTGCTGGGATGGAGCAGGCCAAGCTAAAAATGAACGAACCACACAGACCTTAGGAGCTGAAACGGCGTATGGGTGGGAATCATAGAGACGACGGGGATTCATAGCATGTGTAGAGGACTCCAACACTCCTCATGCTTTCTTACTACGAAAGAAAATCCCGGAGCACTTTACTACCAGTAAGATCGTTTTCCTCCCCTTCAAAGGGAGACCTAATGCCGGACAGACCTTTGATGTCTCCTCATCTACAGTGCTTCCTTCGTTCTCGCGACAAAGAAGTGGCGTCGTTCAATCTCAGACCGAAAGGCAGAAGAACTATCCAACACTCTACTATCAAAGATGTCTGTCTGCCCTTTTGAGTGGGATGCCAATATCTCACTGGAACTAGGAGTTGTTGCTGATATCTAAATAAACGAGCGTGATTGGGTATTAGGGCTGGAACAAAAGGCTCAATCAAAACAACGCATGAATTTCCCTAAACGCCTTTCCAAGATGGTCCGGAAACCTGATGAGCTCGGCACTGCCGAGAGAGTCCACCCCACCAACTCGCTCATCTCTCACCCCGTTTCTTCTCACCTCCCCACTCTCTATCACCCCACTGTCCCACAATCAGTCGTCAATGTTATCGTCCTCATTTTTCCAAACGGCGCAAACTTTGTCCCCAACATACTTCATGGTGACAGCTCGGTTGTCGGTGGAGGAACAATCTTCTCGATCCAGAGCCCCTTTCCCCATCCGACCTGTAATCTTTATGATATCAGCACCTTTCGGCTCATCGGGCTGAATCTCGAAGTAGCACATGGGAGGGTCCTCTGTGTCGATGTCTCGGTAGCTGCCGGGAACAATCTTGCCGGAGCCGAACCTGACATTTGCCGTCGGATAACGAGCAGCGTTGTCAATAGAGATGGGTTTCTGGACGGGGAGAGTCTCAGAAGTCGGAGTGTGGCTGGGAGTGTGGTTCGTGGGTGATTCTTGTAAGCGGGAGTCGACTGTGGATTGATTCATTTGGGACGTGGTGTATGCTTATTTGAGGCCGTCGAATAATGTTGGCTTGGCGCGTGTGTGCTCTTGTACTGGTTGCGGACTTGGAAGCTGTGTGTGTGTGCGTGTGTGAGAGAGAGAGAAGACCATGTGTATGCTGCATGCGTTTATCGAATACGAGGATAAAAGAGAGAAGAGCGAGGACCCTTTCCTTTATACTCACTCTGAACCTATCAAATCTTCAGGACAACAAAGAGGAAAGGAATGGTGATATGAAACAGTATCGCGCAAGCCCCATGACAGAGAGAAAAAAGACAACATCCCGCCTCGACGAAACAAAGAATCGGGTATCGTCCAATTGGTGAAATATTTCAAATGTGAACGGATGCCCAACGTATGGATCGCGGAGACTGAGAAGGAGAAGTGGAGACGAGCAGGTGGTGTGCGATTCGTTAGGGCAGACCGTTAGAAGGCAGGAGATGTCCCGCCCTGAATGAACGACGACTTTTTGAAAACCTGCCGTCGATTGGAGATGTTTTCGAGATGATAGGGACTGAGGGAGAGACTGAAGAGGATGACACGGTATGATTACTAAGCTGAGATGGAAGTGTCGGTCGGAAACCCGTGCGGACAGAGTAGAAAGACAAATGGGGTAGGAAGCTGGGGCAGTGCGGTAAGTATGCAAAACTTGAAGCACCCTTTACCAATTGTTCGAAAGTAAACTTATCGCGAAGGCTAGGTTCAAGGGAGTCTCTTTTCCCGTCTCTCTCTGCAATTTCTGGTTGGGTTTACGAGTATTTTCATTGGAATTAGGTGCTGCTGATGTCTGTCTAAACAAAGGAGCGTGATTTGGAGTGTTGGTGCTGAAGCTGAAAGAAAGAAAGAAAAATCTCAAGAAAAGCAGCGCATGAATCTTCCTAAAACGCCAACCCGAGCTCAAAGTCCCCTCGCAGGTTCAAAAGAATGAAAACAATTCCTCCACGTTTGACTGGCCCTCGTACATGCGTCCAGACGAGACCACATGACTCTGAACCTCGACCTTGCCTGAAGATTCCACCCCCACCGATTCCGTCCATTTCCATCCGATTCTGCGTCACCACGGCACGAGGAGGATCGTCACTTTCGGACCCTTCTGCCCAGAAAAAAACCTCACATGCACCCTCATATTGTCCGACCAGACGCCTCCTACGCTCTCCCTAGCATTTTTCGCGTGTTCGCCAATGAGTACATGCTTCTTATCTTCTTGGTTTCCGGGTCGAAATAGCATTAAAATCATGACATATTCATCATCTCGGTTGGGATCAGAACCTGTATATTGTTCGGGGAGCACAGTGCCCCAGTCCCAGCAGTCTACTATTTTCCTCTCAGATTAGTTGTAATAAGGGAGTTTCTCAATGGCGTACTCACGCTGAGGATGTGCAGCTTTATCTGCCCTTGGATAGTCCGGGTCAGAACCATGGGTCCAGGCCTCTACATGAAATGCGTTGTTCGAGTCAGACATGATCGCTGATGTTTGAGGCTATGGGCTCGTGGATCAAGGACGTTTAGCTTGCGTGAAGTCCTGTAGTGCTTGTGGAAGCTGTGTGTATGGACGTTTGCGTGTATGGGTGCTGTGTCTGAACGCTTCGTGTGAATATTGTGGAGAAATGCTTGTGTACGTGGATAGTGTGGGTAAATGCCGTGTGCGTGGATGCCGTGTGTAGAGGCTGAGGGAGTATGAATGCTGTGGAAGGAGTCTGAGTGTATGGATTTCTGTGTATGAGAAGAGCGAGGGCCTCTCCTTTATACCCATCATGAGAATGGCAGCCTTTGGGTTCAACAACAAGGCAGGAAAAGATGGTACGAGGCGGCCTCGTACTATTCACTCCATAGAGAGAAGAGAGAGCGCTCGCCTTGACTTGAAAGAGCATCGAGTGTCTTCCATTGGACGGGCAACGGGTCCCAACGTATGCACAGCAGAGGCTGAGTAGAATACTCAAGTGGATAAGACAATGAGATAATGTGCCAGTTGTAATGCAGAGAGTAGGCAGGAGCTGTCCGCCTTGACTGAACACGGACTTTTGAACTTTTCGTAGGTTATGATTTTCCGAAGGACGACCGCCCAACGGGACAGCGCAGACCGAGTAAGACACTGGAGAGGATGATAAGATTACCATCTGGATGACCGCCTGAGGGCGTGGCATAGATGACGCAAAAGGCTGCACGGATGATTCGATTACCGAGGGAGGACCGCCTGACGGGACGGCGCAGGTCGAGCAAGATACTGGAGAGACTGATGCGATTACCGCCTTGACGAGACGGCACAGAATGAGCAAGAGGCAGGAGGGGAGCATATCATTTACCAAGTTGAGATGGGATGTAGGTCGGTAACCGTGCAGATGAAGCAGAAAGACGAGGAAGCGCAGCGGTGGAAAGGAAGGTGACAAGGCGCTAGTCTGCCTGGTTTTCATGACGTTGATGGAAGCTTGAAGCACCCTTTACAATTGATGGTAGTTAATGGTATGGCGAAGAACAGGTTCGGTAGAGCAGTCGACATCTAGCAGAATCTCCTCCCATGTCTCTCTGCATTTGTGACTGAGGTACGAGTATCTCTATTGGAATTAAGTGCTGTGTGGCTGGTATCTAAATAAAAGAGCGTGGTCGGAGTCTTAGGCCTGGAACAAAGAAACTCAAAAAAGTAACGCATGGTTTCCCCAGAACACCAAATCATAACCAAACTCCTGCAGCTGAAAGAATGAAGCTGTGCCCTATTCTCTGCTCTGTCATGGCACCTGCGCCCAAATGAAACGTGATCACCTCGGAGCCCTCAACGCTGCCGAGATATGCAATCTGACCGATTGCTCTTCTTCTCCACCCCTTTGTTCACCAACACCTCCAACACTCTCTGAAATCTCTTCGTAGATCTTCTTGACTGCGGTAAGGCGACCATTTGATGAATATTCCAAATGTACAGTATCGCCCAGTCTGAGGTAAATTCGGCTTGTGCTATCTTGTTCGCCTCTGGCAATTGCTTGCAGACGGGCTTCTGTTTCAGCAGCGTCTAACATACTGCCTTGGACGACCAAAGGTCGATCCGTGATTGTTAGATATCCCTCTACATCGTGAGTTGTCGGATTCCCAACTTCGTCATTCAATGGGCCTTTTCCGTCAATCGGAACAATGTGGATCGCCCCCAGGTAAGCGGGGGCACCAGCGTGAGTCTGGTTTTCGATACAGACTTTGCCGACGCGCGGGATTGTAACGTCCCAAGTGGGAGTGTCGCTGCTGCTGCTGCTGCTGCTGCTGGATGCTTGAGCGCTAGATGCAGATTGTTGCTGGTCGGACATCGTGGCTGATGTATGACGATTTGGGAGTCTAGGTAAAGGAGTGAGGAATTCGAGTTCTGTATGAGTCTTTTTGCTTTGTTTCGTTTGTGCTGTGTGTACTATGTGTACTTTATGTGTGGACGTTGTGTAGCTGTGTGTATAGACGTTGTACGTGTTTGTAAATCATAGGACTACAAGAGAGCAGGACAGCTGCTTCTTATACTCACGATGACACCGCCTGGCTTCTGAGACAGCACAGGCTAAGTAAGATACTGGAGAGCATGATCCAAGGCGACAATGTGACAACTCATACTACATAAAGAAGGCAGGAGCTATTCGTCTCGAGAAGCGAGGACTGCGAGATTTTGCATTGATTGGAAACATTCCACGCAAACAACCACCTCAAGCATTGGGCAGCAGTAGCAGAGAAGGAGAGCGAAGGGTCGAGACAAGGCGACGATTTCTCGCACGGACTGCAGATAAACGCGACTGAGTGTAGATTTCGGAACGTCTTGTTGGTCCTCAATGCTCGACATCAGGACCGCCTGACATCTCTGAAAATAGAGGTCAAAAGGAGAGAAAAGGCAGAGATTTGCTAATTTCAGATGCTCCATGTCACAACCGCCGGAGACCTGCAGTATTGGGCTGGGTGTAAGAGGGAAGGCAGGATCATGCTCTTCCCATATCTGCCAGAAGTAATAAGAGCTGCCCTACCTACAAAGCAAAAAGTTCGAAATGTTGTGCGCCGAGAACGCTGCGTAGGATGCCGCCTGGGCAGTGATCTGCAGTACCGAAGCTATTATCAACAAGGATTCAGGTGATGGTGGTGGTGTGCCTCAAGTGGAGAGTAGAGAGGATGGCAGCCGAGACGGAGAGGCTGAGGAGGGAGAGTGGGGACCTGCAAACGGCTCTGATGTGGCAATGGCTGACATTGGAGGTGATCGCGATGCAGTGGAGAGACATTGTTGTGTGAGAGAAGGCGAAACACAATCTATGTTCCCGGGCGACGGTAAAGACCGTGCGCCCGGGCTCAATTCAGATTATGACGCCTATTGTTCGCCCATTAGCTTAACCGAGCCATTGCCTCGGAAGATTACTGGGTACTTCAAATTATGTAGCATATTTGTTGCGTGGCGCAATGTCGCCATAGTAGGGGACATACCCACTCGTGATGGCCTCAGTAAGGCAGAAGTATTTGGACAAGGCGATCATGCGACATTGTGTGCAGCACAGAGACAAGATTTGTCCTCCGTATCAATAAACTAGTGGTCGAACAACAAAATTGTAGAGTCGAAGACAGGCATATGCTGCGTTGCGGGTTTTTTGATTGGACAGCGTTGACTAGAGCAAATATTCGAGCACTGCTTTGACTGCATTTAGTCCCTGCTCCAAGGTTTAGCGCAAAGCTGTTGCTGATCCTCACATCGAAACGCGAGCACCCAGGGCAGAGCCAACCCTAATGTTGCAGCATTTTGCGCCTCAGCTGCTTTGGCGGCTTCCTGCCTACTTTGCTAACAGTGTCTCCGAATTGTTCGACGACGAATGGCTGGATTCAGATCCAACATCTGGATGCAGGCAGTTGGTAGCAGGTCTTGGGCGCCGATGTATTAGAATTGGCCATTGGTATGGCCACCTTCCGCCCCTTCGCGAAACACTGCCTAGTAGGATTTAAGGTCTTGAAAGCTGATGAATGAAATGGCTCTGATCATGTGCCTGACATTGAAACGCCCGGAACACGGAGTTAAATGAATTTGGTGTATTACCGAATCCAAGGCAGGGGTGAGTCATGCAAGTACAGGAAGGAAGGCGCTGGAGAATGGGTAAAGCTGGCCACCCTTTAACTGCATCATGGCGTACGTTCTGTTGTCGTGAAGGTTGAGTTGGCTTTCATGTTGTATGAAGTAGAATCCAGTGATGAACCACCCGATATGATCATGAGTAGCATTTTTGATAGCTGACATTCGCACGCCAGGAAAGAAGTAGCCGCTACCATAAGACAAAGCCTTTGTAGTGACAGATTCAGCGGCTCACTTTGTGTAGAGGCTAATGATGCCAGCCACTCGCCAAAAGCAATCGTGGATTAAACCGCCATCGGTTGTACCACTGGAAACTTGCTTCGACACTAGATCCTGGTGGACGCTTGAACGAGTTTGGGTACAAGACCCTGGTGTGTCGAGGAAAGGGAAAGTAATCTGATCGATCCATAATCGGTCGCTCAGAATCCTCTCAGTGGAGAAGGTTGAAAGATATGAAGATTTCAACTCCCTCACTCTCGAGGCCCCGATTGCTGGCGTTGAACAGTACCTGCACTGGCGTGACTGGACACAAAGTTTACAGGGAAGATTGAAGCTATGAAAACTTTGGTGGAAGAAGAGGTTGCCATGCCAATTGTCGAGATAGCAGTGTAGACAAGCGAGTCGGAGCCCGGCCTCCATGTCTGTAGGTTTCGGTTGCAAGTATATTCTATGATGACGACCAGCCCGCCGGCCTCAAGCAGATATGGGTGAATCTTCGTGTACACCATCCCAGTGCTGTAGACTGCTCGACACTCATGCCACCAAGGACCACTGGCTGGAGGTAAACATGTCCCAATGCCCCTCAGGCACGGATGCTCCTGCTCTCTGTGCTCTTTGTGTCGTTCAAGGTAGTCGACCAGAGTACTCTTCTTGCCCTGTGTGAGTTTGATGCATGGGCACAGGTCCACGATTCCTCGCGGGACCTTGTTGCGAGACAGATGTTCAAGTTTTGGAGGCCTACATTGAGGACAGCTCCGTTTCAGAGGCCACACTGCAACCTCCACTGCGCTGGATGCAAGACAAGACAATCTGAACAGGCCAACCATTGTCGAAAATCTTTTTGCAACAGACAGAGAAAATTCCACCTTTCGGGCTGATACATCAGAGGCCAGTCATTGGCCACAAAAAAGGGCGGATTGTCTCGTGGAATTTCCGCTGGTAGTTGCAAGCCATCAAACACGTCGTTGAAACCATCCGAGATTACACAGAATAGTCTTTTACTGCTGAGAGCAAGACATGCGCGGGAGCAGGGCGTTGTGTTTGATGCGATCTCCAGTATCACTTCCGTAGGCAGACGAAGTATGGGGCCCTCGGCTTCGAGCGCTCCATGAACTGAAAAACGATGTGCTTGCTTGGCAAAATCGGGTGGCTGGTCTCCGAGTCGACATTTGTCTGGTATTGTTCTGCCTGCTCGAGGAGACCCCAGATTTAGCCGGTCGGATGGCCTGCTACATTCTTCTTCAGAATGGTATTTCGAGTCGTGTAAGCGCCATTTCATGGCAAGACGGCGAATGAGATTAGGCAGTGCTCCAGCGACAGAGTCTCACTCGGAAACAGACAGGAATGGCAGAGAGAGTCTTTCAACACGTAGTAGGAAATCTGAGGAGCAGAATGTGGTTTTCCCTGTGACAGAGAGAGGGGTCCCTGGAGTGGCGGGAAGTTGACTAGAGTTGAGGAGAATAACCAAGTATCCCTGCTGATAGAGAGTGACATTGCCGAATTAAATCAGGTGGTCTGCATTTGTTTCAGCCCCTTTGAGTCAGGCCTCATAAAGTACCTCAGAAGATTGACCAAGCGGCAGCCCAGGAGTCTCCCACCTTTGTAGTTTCGCATGAGGGCAGGCAAATTGCAAGAAAAAGGCTGGCTGGCCTCGGTTCGGTTCTCAACATTCACATAACGATCGGTAGTAACTAGATAATACCCAATTGGCTGACTGCATAGTAAGAATCTCGTGGTTTGGACAGCGTCACCACGTGATTGACACCTCAATAAGGCTGAAATGGATGACTAAGCCACGAATAAATCATCCGGTCCTCTGAATCTGAAAAACAAGTTCCAATTGTGAAAGCTACATGGCTGCTGTCGCCAACCGCCTGGGCTCTACAGCTCTACGATACACCTCTCGAATACCAGCACGAAGGAAAGCCCTCCCGTTAAACGGTCCCAACAGAAACTTCCACACTACACCCTTCCACCGCCGTCGAGAAGACTCAGAAGACTCCTCCCCGTCCAAAAAACCCGAACGTCAACCTTTCAAATTCTCCCTGTCCGACCTCGACAGAGACGAACGCTCCACCTACAACTCCCTCTCACCCGAAGAACGCGAGCAATGGCGCAAGGAAGCGCAGCAAATGCACGACTACATGACGAGTCCAGGAGTGGAATCCGAGCTCCAGGGCGAAGTGTCTCAAGCGGCGTACGAGACGTCACAGGCGGTGCCGGATACGGAGGCGGTCATAAAGCGGATCAAACCCGGGTTGTTTTCCATGGGTGAGGCGGAGGAACAGGATTCGGGCGAGGACGGGGAGTTTGAGGGAGATGACATTACGTCGCTGGGACACGGGGAGCTGGAGCAGCATAGGGAGATGAGACACTATGCTAGGATAGCTGCGTGGGAGATGCCTTTGCTCAGCAGTACGCCCCATTCCCGCTTTTTCTTCCCTACCAATAGCTGACAGTGTCTCCACAGAATTAGCCAAACCCTTCACCCCCCCTCCGCTCGATCATCCCCTTCGCTTCCGCTACACGACCTACATGGGCGAAACGCACCCGGGCTCCAAAAAAATCGTCCTCGAATTCTGCACGCGGGACCTGCGCGCCCTCACTGAACCACAAAGGATAAAACTCATAAAACTAGTCGGATCGCGCTACAACCCCGAAACCGACATTGTGAAAATGAGCTCCGAGATGTTCGAAACACCCGCACAGAACAAACGTTACCTCGGCGACTTGGTCGACACGCTGATAGAGGAGGCGAAGGATGAGACGGACACGTTCGAGGACGTGCCACTCGATTTTCGACATCACAAGTTCAAGCCGAAAGTAGAATTTCCGGATAGGTGGAAGTTGACGAAGGAGAAGAGGGAGAAGTTAGAGGAAGGGAGGACGTTGAGGATGGAGCAGGAGAGGAAGAGGGAGGTGCAAGGGAAGCTGGTGGAGGGTGTGAGGGTTGTGAAGGAGGCGATGAAGAGGTTACCGGTCAGGAATGAGAGCAGGGCATTGTTGGAGGCGCAGCAGGGAAGAAAGCCTGTGAGAGGAAAGCAGAGAATTAGGAGATAGTGATTCTATGCTCGATAACGGGTTGTATGTATCACATCGCGATGGTCGGGCACTTTGGCAGTGGTAGAGTGTAGGTAGGGAAACCTACGTACTAAATGGTCTCAGCGGTCATAGGTTCTGTACATCACAATTCGTTTTCACCCATTGGATTTCAAAATGTGTCAAAAGCAAGCTGAGTTCCCTTCGCAGGCTATCCACCTATCTAAAGAGAACAAATCCACTGCACGCATCCACCCCTCGAGATTATTTTTTTAGGGTCTTTGTTTCAAACACCTATTGGCGAATGAAGAGTAAACCAGCCAAACTCCGCATCCTGCATGGACAAAGCATACGAGATAGTGCTAGCCACCTCTGAGAAGAGGGAAGCGTATGGCCAAGTGGTAGTAAAGGTCTGTTTGACACCTCGTGCCAGGATGAGATGGCAGTCATGAGTGTGATTGTTGACCGAAGAATGAATATCTGATAACAGTACAGCACGCATGAGGTAAAATAATCGAATCGCAGCAGGCATTTGTGTCAATATCCATGGCTCATCTCCTATAAGCCACTGGACCCTCCCTCCCCCCCCCCCCTCCCTTCCATATCCACCCCCCAGAGCACGATCACTTTTGATCATTCGTATCAACGAGCACCTCGTACCCGTTCCCGCTCATCTTGCCCTTCGCGCTCTTTGCTCCGTTCGTAGCATGCGCCTTCTTCGCATGCTTCTTCAGCCCACTTGCAGCTTTGCCGTTCTGGCTGCTCTTGGGCTCAGGAGGGTTGGTGACGAACTCCGGCTGTCCTGGCTCACGGAAGAAGACACGATGCTGGATAGGGGGCGATGTGATTGATGCTGCATCGAATCCTTCTGCAGGTGTAGAGCCCTGGAAGGGGTTTCGCGCACTGCCAGTGCTAGGGACCGGAGAGTCGCGACCGAATTGGACAGGGCCTCGGCCTTTGACAGCAACGTTGTTGTTGTTGGTGAAGGCGTTGCCGTTATTATAGGCCGGAGTGCCGGTACGAGAGTCAGACGTAGCATTACCATTCAAGCTACCAAAGGCATTACCATTGTTGGGGTTCGGGGTGGTGGAGGCGCTGACAGGTGTGTAGGTAGGAGTATAGACAGCCTGGCTGCCGGAGCGGTTTGACTCTGAAGAAGGAGCGATGAAGCTGATGTCCATCGAAGTAGGTGCGTTGGTCTGCGGGTTCCAATTGTTTGGAAAACCGCTATAGACTGGACGGGCAATGTTCTGTCTCTGGTTGCCATTCGAAGCAGACGTGCTTCCAGCGGAAAGTCCACTAGCTCTATTCAAAATGTGGTAGTCCGGAGCTACCTTTCGGGTAGACGCGCCCGTGTTGTTCAATTGTTGGCCAACTGAGGACTGCCCCAAGTTGGTCGGACGGCTGATGGGTGGCTGCTTTGGTGGAGAAGAGCTACCGGAGCGACCACCGTTCATGACGTGAGATGCAAACTGATTGTACGAAGGGGGCGATGTGTTTTTCTGAGCTGCACGCTGTTGGTAATTCTCAGCAGCACCGTTGCCTAGGAAGGATTGACCAGTTTGAGAGAATGGACGTTGCTGAGCCGTGTGATTGGAATGAGTTGGGAAATGCTGGTGGGGAGCTGTGAACGCAGTAGCGTTGGTATTGTACTGCGCATTGGTAGCAGGACTCAGAGTCGAAGCGCCAGCTGAAGCCTGGTTGTTGCCGCGAGCCAAGATGATTGGAGTGCCATGCGCGGCAGCAGGAGAAGCGACACCGCGATTGGAAGGTCCTGAAGCACCTGGAGGGCTATGCTTCCCGTCCTGACGTCTCCAAGGCTTATGAAGAGCTGGAGCAGGCTTAGCTTGGATAGGTAGCTCTTCTCTAGGCCAGTTTGGGAATTCGCGGAAGCCAATCGCGCGACGAGTCTCTTCGTCTTTCGGGATCTCGTGCTTATACTTGCAACCTTCCTGCATGTAGTTGCAGTTACCTGTCTGGATCCAATAGGTGCAGTAGACCTTCTTTCCCATGGTACCTTTCTTTGCCATAGTGTCAATGATGCTAGTGTCATTGGTGGTGAGGGCAGGCGTCCTCTAAAAGAATGAGAAATATATTAGCATGCGCACAGTGAAAGGAAGAGCTGGAATGGCTGATGAGTGCGTGAGCTCATACCAGAGCCTTGTCCACGGACTTAGATCCTTCACTCCATTTACCAGCAGCATTCTTGTTCCCTTTCTTGTCCGAAGCGGTGAACCCTTTCTGAGTGGAGCTCTCAGATTCTTCTGAGGCAGGTGAACCATCCGACCCAGAGTCGTCACCTTCCTCATTCGCGACCGTTTGGGTATTGATAGGTTGGTCAAGCTGGTAGCGGACACCATGTGCCGGGTGGTCTCCCGTGATAAGCTCCATGCGAGCTCTCAAGGCATCGAGCACTGTCAACGTAATCGGGATACCTTTGAGGACAATTGAATCGGGCAGCTCGTCCATTGCAACCAAGGGTACAACGGTGTTGTCGTCGCGCTGGACGCACCAGCGTGGTCGTAAAGGCTCCAATGCGACCGATCGCGGGGCCTCGGCGCTCTCAGAGGACATCACGGGAGTCTGGACTCCGTTGCTGATATTGGTATTCATGTTGAGCTGTTGTTATACCTTCAAGTTGTGGTATATTCGAGGGTGTTGTTGGTAGGGGTTTTGAGATAACTTGGATTTTGTGTGTTGAAG
This sequence comes from Alectoria sarmentosa, assembly GCA_009733775.1. NCBI lineage: Eukaryota > Fungi > Ascomycota > Lecanoromycetes > Lecanorales > Parmeliaceae > Alectoria > Alectoria sarmentosa. Next base: position 65,418 of record WOGZ01000049.1, read on the forward strand.
AGATGACAGGTAGGTATCTGTGATGGTGATAGACAAATGTTGGGGATATATCTGAGGTGAGGGTGATACTATATTGCAGTCGATGAAGTTTGACAAGCAGGTTATCTTTGCTGATGTCATTAGCCACGTGTTGGCAGAAATGAAGACGTTTGATAATTACCTCTCGCTGTTGATCGACTGATTGTTGTGGTCAATCTTTCACAATATAGATGGCTTGAGCTTTTTTGCTGGCAAAGAGGTATACTTAGTTTGTTCACGGGTGTTTGCTGATGGCAGGAAGAAAGGAAGAGGCATGTAGAAAGGAAGAAGGTTGGTTGCATCAAAGGGTATAAATACCCTCCGATGAACAAGGCTAATTATATCACTTAGATGCTTCACCATCGAAGTGGGGACGGAATGAATAGTACGAGGAGTGCACTGCCTGCCGAGTGAAGGCGCGAAATGAAGTGTTTCATAGGGTCGCCGCATGCCAGCACATGACGAGTGAAGAAACTGTCCCGCACCAGGCGGCGCAAAATTCACCCGAGTGGTGCAAAAGCGGGCAGCAAAAACAGAATGAAAACACGAAACAAGGCCAAAGTGAAGCCATCTAAAACCGCTGGCAAAACGCTGTGAGGTACTACGAGCTGCATATCCGGGAGGATGACTGCAGCGATGCAACCATATCATCACATGCCGTCTGCAATAGAAAAGTCAGATTTCTTCAACACTCTCATTTCCCTGTGATGCTACTCCAAATGTTTCAAAGGCGGCCGTCATGAAAGCCACTATCACTTTTTTAAAGCGGAGCGACGCCCGATGATTGGCAGCTCGCGGTGAGAGATGACCGAGGCTGTGTTTGATCCGCTCTGTAGGAAAACTAGACATCTTGCACGGAGGAAAAACGAAAGGCGTCTCTTCTGATCTACATCCAGTCTAGACCTCGGGTGTACTGCCCTCTCCGAAATGGAATGATCTTCACGGAGTGATCTTTCGACTCAACGACTTCTGGAATTTGAGTTGAGCCGCTTGGACCTACGATGATCCGCCCTTCACTGGAAGCTTCCTTGTAGAAAGTCCTGCCGTGCTCGCCGAGAAAACCTGCCAGGGTATTCTTTGTCAGCTGTCCAGAGTCCAGCAGGCCCAGCCTACAGCCTTGTTCGAAGGCGTCCAACGCATAAGATAAAACGAATGGTTGAGTCCATACACCAGCTGCATGCTTTCCTTTGCCATCTTGGCCGCCTTGTTTGGCTTGTATGGAATGAGGCGCGCTGTCGGAACCAAGAAAAAACTTTGGGTCACCCGATGCTGCTGCCTTCAGCAAAGCCATCCTATCCCGTGGAGTTTTGGCTACTGGCTCTACAGGTTTTCGTGCATCAGTGTTACATCGTCACAACAACCGCTTGGGTCACGAGACGGGCGAGGGAAATAAGAAGGATCCTTCGGTCCCGAAGGAAACTTGCCATCGAACTCGAAACGCTAGGGAAGGAGTGGGTACTTGGAAACACGTACTGCAGTAGTTGATGGAGTCCCCAGCCCAATCATCAATGATCAGCGACAAGTGATGGGGGGTGATGCTTCCAACGACAGTTTCCCCAGCGTTGAAAACGGCTGCTACTGCAGCCTCTGTTGAACAGTGTTCGAGAACGATCCTAGGCAATTTAAGCAAAACCCCTCAGAAAATGAGGCGCTAAATGTAATCTCACCGTAGCCTCGGGAAATCGTGGTGGAGCTTGAGTAGAGTCGGGAGGAATCTCTCTTCTGCATTCAACACTGTAACATCATCTCTTGAAGGGCACTCGCCTACGCACATCGCAGATTTAGCATTGCTTCCTCAAATTCAGAATGTGAGGTATGAATCATGTCTGAGAAGTAAGAAGAGCCCTTCAGTCCCGAAATGTGCTTCATGATTTTTTTGGTACCAGATAAGATAAAATCGTTTGAAAGGTACAAACCGTGCAGGTTCAGGACTAGATCCTGCTCCATCATTTCTCGGAAAACAGGATAGAAGACTCTTAGATCCTGAACCCCCGAAGAGGAGTTCGTCGTAACTCCCGAGGGATAGACTGTATGTACTGTTAATTAAGAAGTCCAGTTGGTTTGAAGTCACGGTCGAGAACCTTTGATACCCCTTATGCCTGCCTTCTTAGCCTCAATGACAACTTCCGGTGTGATCTAAACCTCAGTTCGCATCTGTCAGTCCTGTAGGCGGTGATCTCTTAGAGGGTATCTGGACGAAGATGTATACCGATGGATGCAAGTACAGCGACATCAAGAAGTGGACGTCTGGTGCCAGAGTCTGCAACCTCTTCCGATAATCCAAGGCCATGGCGACTGTCGTGATGGGTGGGAGTAGGTTGGGCTTTTGGATTCTTGTCAATGTTCGTTACGTGGTGTATTTGGCGACTTCTGCTGACCATAACATAGACCATATCGACGCCCCCCTGCCTGATAGTCGGGACTACCTATGAAACGTTGAGTATTGGAACTTCTTCACCGATGAGTCGGTGGCCTCTGGATGAAGCTTTACCGTTTCCATCATGGCCCCGTCACGGAGATGAACATGAAAGTCCGCGCCACCGGGCAACTGGAACCCTTCAAACATCGAGGCCATGGCGTTACAACCTCGAACGCAGTATGCAGAAGATTCAACGGGTCAAACGATGCCAATTGAGCGCTTATGTCATTTTGGGATCACCGCCTTTGGGGAGCAGCGGCTCAAGAGCTTGATCTTGCGTCTGAGGTCTGCTCAGCTCTTGCCGACCGTATATGTTGAATCTGTACAATGGATACAGTGGAGTAGGCGATCACCCTCGTGAGTCCCGCAACTTCTCCAGACTAAATGTTTTGGAGTCGTGAGCACATGTCACTTTCTAAAGGGTTAGGCCAAATCTAAAGAGGCGGTCCGCGCGCCAGCAATGAGGCACAATCAGATGAGCACAATAAAAAACCTACCAGCAATGTCATTAGAGGAGCGTCAAGAAGACAACCTAGGCAACAGGCCTGATTATATTCATCGGAGCAGAGTCTATGCTGTATACGTTACGTCCGTAAATCTATGCTACAGATTTGGGTATCTGGAATGGAAATTCAAAACACTCGATTCTCCATCTCAACCTGCGCACCATGGCCTGGGCTCGCAGTCCATGTTGCAGCATCAAGCGGTGCATCTACGTCAATCTCCCTTCGCCCAACAGGCTTGCGGAGAAATGCCTCACACAATAAGCCTGCTGCAACGCTGACATTTAAGCTATCGACCTTGCCTTGCCCCATTCTTGGGCCACCTATTCCAACATCGAAATCTGCCTTTCTCTGTATGTTCCAACGCAGACCTTCGCCTTCACCGCCAAGAATTAAAATGCACGGATGATTCCGAACCGGGCTTCCCATATCAGAGGAAGAGAAGTAGTTGCCAACCCCACTCCGCTTGCCAGGGTTTGGAGCAACCGCTGCGTAGATCTTCCAACCGTTGCTTTTACATTCATCGATAAAATTCCCAGGCTGGCTTACTGACACAAGGGGCAAGGTCTCGGAAGCACCAGCTGAAGCCTTGATTGCGACTGGAGATACGGGGGCGCTGCTGCGGTTAGAGATGGCAACAGTATCGACGCCGAGGAAGAAGGCAGTTCTCATAATGGCGCCAAGATTTCCAGGGTCAAGGATGCCGTCCAGTAAGAGCACAAAGGGGTACCTTGGGAAGCCAGCCTCGTACTTTATGTTGGTACTTGTGCCGTTGACGGCTTCGTCCTCGCGTGACTGGTGGTCTAACATGACATGGAACGCCCCGTTCCGCTTTTCGACAGCCTGAAATCCTACGACAGGTAGCTTTGGAAGGGGAGAGGCTTCCAAGATGTAGCCATTGTGAGGTCTCCCTGTGCTCATTTTGTCCATCAACCGTAACCAATCTCCTTTCACTCTCTCAACGACTACACCACGCTTCAAAGCTAATTCTCGGATCCTGTTGTCCTGCTCATGGACTTCTCTGTTATCCCCATCGTATATGTAGAGCTTGTAGAGCTTTCTCCGCGATGACAGAAGAGCTGCTGTGATCACAGATGTACCGTAGAGGAATTCGGACGCCGGCGTAGTATACGGCATACTCAAGGGAACGTTCAAATCTCGACTTTGTGATTGCTGGTCATCATTTTGGGACAGGTCCCTTCCATAGCCGTCGTAATTACGACTACTTGCGCGAGATGAGGGCCCATAGTCCTTTTCTATTGTTCGGTTTGCATATGGAGCACGACCCGGACTATCGAGATGCCGTCCCATTGAGAATCGAGGCCTGTGATACTCCATGGAAGGGCCCATATCATCCTGCAAGTCTTGAGGCATCGAAAGACTATGCCTATGCTCCTCTTCATGCTTTGGTGTAGCTGCACGACGAGGTGTTCGGCCGAAGAGGTCTTTCGCCGAGCTGTGGTTCTTGTCCCCATGAAAAGCCTTGCGATGAGCTGCTTGGCGGATAGTTGAGTTGGAGAGATCTGATACTGCGGGTTCTACCTCACGTCCAAACTTGAGCGCTCGACGAAGGGCGCGGTTGCCTTCAGGATTGCTCTTGTAGTCGTACTTGGCCCCCCGAGTGGAGCGATCGAATTCACCTTTTTCATTCCTTCGAACTGGCTTCCGAAGTCGTCCTTGTCTTCTCTGACTCTCCTTGAGGATTGCTGACTCCCTCATATCCTCGACGTCCATTCCCTGCTGGTGGTTCGGCCTGGGTCTTCTTTCGCGAAGAGGGTCGAGATCACTCATTCGCTTTTCAAAAGTCCGCTCTCCATCCCGCCGGCGTGGGCCTGGCACAGGATCTTGGATAGGACTCCTGAGTAGACCCGTGCGCCGCCTCTCGGGTCTCCTGCTGCCATATTCTGATCGCCTTAGAGACCTATTTATTGCTGTATTGGTTGAAATGTGTGCTGGAGGGATCTGTTGTCTCAGAAAATTTCGAGATTCTGGAAGCCGTTTGGCACCAAGTCTATCGCTAATGCACGCGACAGCTTTCAGCATCACATTGGCGTGCGGCGTTTTCAGTCGTAGGAAGAGAGAAATCGCTGCTTCAAGAAACCGATCGCCTCGGGGCCGGATAAACTACTTCCCCTAGCTCGGTCAGGCAGCTGAGAGCTTCATCATTGTAAATCTGTACGCGTTCACGCTAATCAAAGCTTTGCTCTCATCAACCAATTTCAACAATCGAATCTCCTTGAAATTGTCCCAGAGAAAGCCTGTAAACTCAGACCGCAGTGGTCATCGCCCGTTCCAAAGATGTCAGGTAAGCACGTTGCAGCCGCTCGAAATGTATAGCAAGGGGCGCTGACAGCTCGACAAACAGGCAGCGCCGGCTTCGACAGACACATCACGATCTTCTCAGATCAAGGAAGATTGTATCAAGTCGGTTCGTGACAGCGAAGTCTCATTCAATATCAGTTCCATGCACGAGAGGCCTGACTAATCGCTGGGCTGGTCAGAGTATGCATTCAAAGCCATTACAGCAGCAAATATCACGTCGATAGGAGTTCGAGGCAAGGACTGTGCAGTAGTTCTCTCGCAGAAGAAGGTCCCTGTCAGTAAAATCAGCCTATTGGCTTCGAGTTCAACGAGCGCTCTGACGTTCCATGGTGTACAGGACAAGCTCATTGATCCATCCTCTGTCTCACACATTTTCAAGCTCTCCCCTTCGGTCGGTTGCGTTATGACAGGTTCCATAGCGGATGCGCGGGCATCGGTCAACAGGGCCAGAGGCGAAGCGGCTGAGTTCAAGTACAAGAACGGATATGAGATGCCTTGCGACGTGCTGGCAAAGAGACTAGCAAACATCAACCAAGTATACACGCAGAGGGTAGGTACTTGAGAATCCTAAATTTGGCTCGGGACTAAGCTGACGGTGGTAGGCGTACATGAGACCATTAGGCGTTGCTCAAACCTTGATATCGGTAGACTCCGAATATGGCCCCCAGCTCTACAAATGTGATCCAGCGGGATACTACGTCGGCTACAAAGCGACTGCATCAGGACCAAAACAACAGGAGGCATTGAATCATCTGGAAAAGAAGCTGAAAAACAAGGAGTGTGCCGAGGGAAGTTGGGAAGACGTTGTGGAGCTTGGGATCTCCGCATTAAGCACAGTGCTCAGTGTGGACTTTAAGAAGGGCGAATTAGAAGTTGGTATCGTGGGAGGGCCTCAAGCGGGTGAGACGGAAGGGACGGATCCGCTGTTCAGAGCGTTGACCGAGGACGAGATAGAAGAGAGGTTGCAAGCGATCTCCGAGAAAGACTGAAGAGACGTGCGAGGGAAGAAGGCGGTATGCAAGCAAAACGCTCGCATACCGTGGTGGCGTCGGAGCTGGTGAGTGGCATCATCGAAACACTCGTGGTGACGAGATTTCTATCTTACCTAATGCATACGGAGAATATATCTAACATGTCTTCCAGCTTCTCATGGGTCTCCACATAGAAGTGCCGCTGGCCAATAGATTGTCGATATCCTTTAGCTTGCGTCAACCATTCATCCTCGAATCGGTCAAGTTCGCTTGACTGATTGAGCGATGAGCGACGATGAAGCAAGACCCCAGGGCGGAGTACATTGTGGCTTGCCAAAATGTTGCGGCTCAAAGTGGAAGGACCAAGTGGTGAGCTCTGCACTATTTTGATTCTTGAGACCGGCGCCCCTGTGCACCGGTAAGCCGTTCTCTATTCCTATATCCTAATGGTAAGCAGCCGCAGTGCATTGGCCAATGGGTGCCATTTCCTTTCAGCTGCCATGTGGTGGCAGAATAAGCGCGACGGGAACAATACCACTTTGGGACGTGTCTAAACCGTTCTAAGCCTGATTGTGGCGCAGCTGAACAAGTTCCCTCATGCAGTCGGCTGAGCATAGACTCCAAAGTACCTTCTTCTCTCCTACCATTGAACACGCTCTCTCTACTATGCAGCTTACCATGTCTACCGACGTTTGGGGTAATCCTCTTGTTGTTTGTTCTAATCTGACTTCTGACTTCTTCTGTCAACGCTGCCATGTGCCCTCTCTCCACCGTTACGCCATTCGCCCCTGGTCCCGTACTTTGACAGTTCACCAATCAACCTATCAAACCTCCGATGCCTTTGACACGCTCGATTGATGAACTGTCTTCTTCCACGCGAGGCTGACCCCCTGATACGAGCCTCATGGAGCGTCGACATGTATTCATAAAGTTGGCTTTGGGCCGTCAGAAGGAAAGATGGAACGGCTTGTCCGCCTGGTGAGAGTCCAACATTCCATTCAATGCCTAGCCAAACTGTCACCCTAACCAAAACTAAAGCCATGGCAGATGGACGTGAGTCGGCATCACCGGTGACTAGTGATTCATGCTAAAACCCTGCCGTAGTCAACGAAGCCCGAGCGTTGAGAGTCACCGAGATTCTTCGAGACTATCAAAACGTCCAACACCGCATATCCCAGTTTCAGGCGGACGCTCCGCAAGACCAGCACAACGAAATCGGCTACTCATCACTGCGCCAATGCCACACCGAAGCTCGTGCCTTGCTCAATGTGCCCTACCCTCCCGAGATGCTGCATCCGCCCAGTGCACCCCATGAAGCCGAGAAGCGCCAATTGCAACGGTACGCACCCATTGAGCTTCCATCTCGCCTACCAATGCTAACCAGGCACGAAGAGTAATCATCGACGCAAGCGCCCGCCGTTTCCAAGCTCAGAAAATCTTCCTGCGAGCCGCAGCCGCGATCAAGTGGGTCCAGCGGCGCCACTCGGTCCTCCAAGGAAGCAAACCGCAAAACGTCCACCTGCAAGCCTTGCGCCAGGCTGACACTACCCTGAGAAACGTAATGATGATCTGCTCGCGCGAGCAAACGTGCCTGACACTGACGGTAGGTGTTCAGGAACTCGCCGCTATTACGAATGAGAGGATCACCAACGCTTTCCGGACGGCGGACCAGCAGGCTGGTTACTGGCTTCATGATGACCCTTCGTTGCAGACGGTACTGGGATGGATTCGCTCGCATCATTGATGGTCGTCGTGCCGTTAGGTCTCCGGAACAGCTTCACCGACCTCACCCCATCTCGCTTTCAATTGGTCCTAGGTCGAAGGGCGAGTCCCTGTAACACTATCTGCGTATGCATCTCGTGTTATGACCTTCCTCGTTAGTCCACTCATGGCATTACTGGGCGCTGGCTCGCAGGATTTTCAAAGGATTTCATGTACAGCTTTGGGGTCCGCTTGGCGTTTTGTCTTTGATATCATCTTTCTCCTGTATCCACTCAAAACTGGTTGGAACAGGCTCCTGCATCAGCATCGTCTTACCTTTTAAAATGTTCTGATGTTCAAAATGCTCAACCCTCCGCCAATGGTTGAATCATCGATTCCGCATCGCTTCTTCTTCCACGTCCCTCCCACCCAAAACAACCCTCCCACACCACCCGCACCAATTCCTCTCCGCTCCTCTCTTCTCCCTTCCCAGCACCTCGTCCTTTCCCTCCCTCTCATCCTCCCACTCCCTCACCGTTCCCCCAACCCTCTCCCTCTTCCTGACTTTCTTCTTCACTATGCCTCCCAAGCCTTCAATCTCCTGCCACAAATATCCCGCTTCGTCCTTCTCTCCCCAAGAACTCTCACTGCCTTCTATCTCTCCCCCATCACCATCACCGCCAACCTCGCTCCCTCCACTCAAGCTACTATCACTTCCATTCCTACCCCCACCACTACTACACTCAAACTCAACCTCCACATCCACCGCCCCCTCACACAATTTTCCCCTTGCACACTTGACCCCCTCATTCCCCTCCCCAATCCCAGTCCCCAAGCCCCCGTAACTGGTAGCGTACCGCGTGCGCCATGTCCAGACGCGGCTGTATGTGGTGTCTGCGGTTGCGATAGAGGCACCGCAAGGGGCGCAGAGGTGGATGCTGGTTGTGCAGGTGCAAGGGGAGGAATTGGAGGAGGCGAGGAGGGAGACGGGGGCGGAAATGCAGGTGGGGCAGAGGCGGCGATGGCGGGAGGGGAGGTGCGAGGGGGGAGGGGTTTTGTATGTACAGTTCTATATCCATGTAGATGGTCAGCTTTGGGCAGGAGCAATGGAGAGACGGATTAGGAGAGATGGAGGTAGGAAACAAGAGAGGACATACGCGACAGACAATCCGTCCACACCTCCGACAATCGCTGACCAGATCCCTCGCACACGTTGATACTTTGCCAGAGACTAGATGACCTGCTTCGCCTAGTATATGCCATTTCTGCCCCGGCTTCTCGCTTTCGGACAACTTGGCATCTCGGAACTCGTTCTCGCAGTGGAGCGTCTGCTGCACAAGGCGGTTGCGGTATTGCAACAGATTGGCGCGGATCTGGCGGCATGTACGTGCGAGGGCGTCGATGGTATTCAAGTCCACACTATGGGCTAGCTGGGTGACAATGCTGGCGGTATGTCAGTCAATTGTGAGATGAATTGAGGGATGCCGAAGGCGAGCAAATGTACGGATAAGCGCCCAAGGCTGCTGAGAAGCTGTTGATGTTGGGATTGGGCCTTTCCTCGGAGATTCCATCGCTGCTGTTGGGCGGAGCATTGGCTGTCACCTTGTGCCCCAAACGGTGCTGGCGGAGAGATGAAAAGCCGCGGGGTCCATTGAGATCGGCGTGGGGATCGTCGGAGACATCGTTGTCCAGATCAACAAAGACCACCATGGTGCCATGTAAATGGTATAGAGCAAAGCTGTAGGCTCATTAGAGCTACAGCTGTTGTGTGTAGAAAGAGAAATCCAGGAGATTGAATTGGTGTATCTATGTTGACGTTTTGCCCCACACCGATTGCGCCACACCTTCGCTAGAAAGGGATTGGTTCGAAATTCCAACGCGACATAAAGCAAGCATACGAGATATGCCAGAGATGTGTGTATGTAGTATAATTAGTATGTACTGAACAAGAACATTACTAAACCACAAAAGCGATCCCACGTTCCCACGGGTACTTTTTGCTCCGTCCCATGCCTGACTCCATCGCTGTGCTGTCAGTCAAACGAAAAAACCCCAAATCCTGCCATGAACGCCGTATGATGGCGTCCCTTGCATACTTCATGGCGTATAAGAGATACAAGAGCTAGCGCTAGGCTTTTCCCTTTCCTTTATCCAGCGGGCCTGTCCCGCTGTCTTCAGAATCACTAGGGTCATTGCGTCGAGTATTGAATTGGATCCGAGGTTCCTTGGAAACATGGGCATCCCTCGGAATGCCCTTGATCTCCTCTCGAACGTTCACCTCGTCGTTATCACTATGTACATGAGGCTGGTCTCCATTTACTTCAGCTGGTTCGCTAGCGTCCAAGGCATGGGTCTCCTCTGTTGGACCAGCCTCGCTGCTGGTCGCTCGGTGTCGGAGATCACTCCAGTAGTGGAGATCGTTGATGTGAACTCCAGCTGCATTGATCGCTTTGAGGAGGTTGTCGGTCTTGAGTCTTTTGGTAGCGACATCAGTATCCGAGTCCTCTTTGCCATTCGCCTTGTCCTTCCCCTTGCTATCCGTGCTGGTAGCTTCATCAAGAGCCTGAAGGAGGTAGGATTGGAGCTGGCGGCATGACGTCTGATGGACGAATATGGCCAGTATCTCCGGCATCTTCTCTGCGAGATAGAAGAGCTCATCGCCGCCTTGCTCAACGAATGTTTTGACTGCAGCAATCTTTTCTCTGTCCACTCTTGATCTTCTGAGGGCTGTCATAAGAGCTGATATGTCGCTAATCTCACCAAGATCTTCCTCCGCCTCATCCTCACCCTTGACTTCAGGCATGAAGCTTGATTGATTGTTCGTTGACCTGTCGGCACTGGATTCACGACTCCTGCTCCTTTGCGCGGCATGAATTGTAAAATAATCCTCATTCAGCAGATGTGCATTTTTCATGCTACCCTTTTTTCCTTCTGACTGGTGTGGGTGTAACCTTACCCTCCTCCTCAGCCACCTTCTCCGCCGTGCAAAGGAGTATAGGAAGGGGTGCGTGCCGTGCCAAGAGTAGACACTGTTGAAGCTGAACGAGTATTCCCAGCCCTCTTCGTCAACATCGTGGGACATGTCCACATACCATGTCTTCCAATCCCAAGCCCAACTAGGGTCCGGTAGCTGAAAGTTGGTAATGTTGACGGCACTGTCTTTGAAATTGGCTGTTTGCCATGGGGAAGGGTCGAAGTTGAGGAGCGAGTTCGATGAATAGAGTGGAATACCACAGAAAAATGAGCCACGTTGGTTCTCGTAGAGTACGTCGATGAAAGTGTCGGCTTTCTCTCGCGATTTCGCTTTTGCCTTTTTTTTGAAAGGTATCCTGTCCCGTAGTCGACCGGTACGGCCACTGTCTTTCCTAGGCTCGCATTTTTGAGATGCCTCTCTGTCAGTATTGCCACTCTCATCACCAGATTCAGGCAGCGATCCAGCGTTATCTTCCTTGCCCTCCTGATACTTTGCATACTTCCGCCGAGCCAATTGCTTCTGAAGTCCGCCTTTTGTCCATTGACGGCTCAGAAGAGTTCCGCTGTCTGACCTAGGTATCGGAGAGGATAAAGATGAACCTTCCTCCTCGAAGCTTTCCCGAGGCTTGGTGGTATCAACCAGATCTATAGCATGGTCATAGAGTTGGGGACCGTCGGTTTGACTTCGTTCGAGTCCGAGGACTGACATTGCAGCGTCGAGTCAGGCTGCATAGATTTCATGATCTAAGTCTCCTCGCTTTGGTAAATTCTCAAGTGTATCACAGATTATGGGATTATAAAAGGTCTTAGGACCGGTCAGGTGCTCAACATACGCAACAGTTGACAAGAAAAATGTCTAGACTTTAGGTGAACGTACTTGAGCGAAGGGAAGGAGTGGCTGATGAATCCCAAAGAGGGAAAGCGCCATGCGGGGACGTCATTGGCCCGCCAAGGACTGGACTTCCAAGCTTCGAAGTTCTCCCAAACAACAATAATTACAACTACTACCACATCGAGCTTTCAAAGACACAACTTCAAACGATCCAACTGTACCCACAAATCTTTAAACGACTAGCAACAATTTGCCATGGCTGGACGTAGGATAGCGTATGTCGGCGTACCGGTTGCAGCAGTTGGAGGTTACTACCTCTACGCCGCTGGAGGGGACAGCAAAGTCGCGCAGAAGAAAGCCGAGCGTACGTCTACCGGCAATCGCACCAATCGTCTATGGCTACACATTAATATGAACTGACAGATGATGCTGAAAGCGCCAAAGCCTCGTTGAAAGGCCAGAATGTCTCCAGCGCGGAAGCGAAGAAACAGGGTGAAGAATGGGCACAAATCGCGGGCTCCAAGATCGATAGTACCGTATGCTTGCTTTCCTTTTCACCCTGCCTTACTTTAACCCAAGCTAAAAATTACTCTGCCTATAGGTCGATGATGTTCGCAGCAAGGTTCATGAGGCCGACAAGACTATATCTTCGAAAGTGAGCGAGGCCGAGGCCAAATTCGAAAAGCTCAAGAACGATACCGCTTCTCAATTCGACAAGACGAAGAATGACACGAAAAAGGAGTTCAATCAATCTGTTGGCAACTTTGATAAGACTGTGGAGAGGAAGACGTCAGAGGCCAAGAGTGGTATCTCGAGCTGGTTTGGGTTTGGCAAGTAGGGCATGTCCCAGGTAGGATTTAAGTGCTGGCGGGGTGGTGTGCTCGGGAAGATAAGGTGCCTTGGACTTTCGGTGGCTTCATGTCAGTAGCTTGTTGATATGATGAGGCTGTAAACTAGCAACGTCTATGCTCTAGTTCTCCCCTCCACCACTTCCACTCGTCTTCTCGGACATATTTCCACGAGTTATCCTCCTTTTTACCAGTGTTTCAAAGGCACTTTGGAAGAGACAAGCCACTCCATCAGATTTCTCAGACCCGAACTTCTCCCCTGCGCTGCTCTCATCAGCAGAATCACCCTCGGCAGCATTTATCTCTCTTATGAGTTCATTGTCTGACTAGATCAGCAACGACAAAAAAAAATGTACCTCCGCCTTGGGCACCACATTCTTGTCTGGAGAATATCGCCCACCTGGTCTGCGCAACCACGTCATGCACCGCGTTTTCTCGCCCATCAAAGCCTCTTTTTCCTCAATTCCCCGCTCATAAGTCATCTTGATATCTTCTAATATCTCCAATCGCGAGGCACTATTATCAGGGTCGTCGAGGAGCCGATTTATGTCGGTTAGGAATCCACGCAGATAGTCTCTCTCGCGGGTCAAGACTTTGCACTCGTCGTCCAAGCGGTCAAGTTCTCTGGCTTTCTGCTGCTCCGTAGTCAGCTCGACGGTGGAACTGAATTCATTTCGAGAATCTGAACTTGAGGACTTTTGAAAAGGGAGAAACAACTTCAAGAGTCGCTTTGTTAAGGTGATGAGAGCGTTATGAGTCTTCACGAGACCGGAGGTCTAATCCCCTGTTCTGTCGTTATCGAAAATGATTCATCCTTGTCTGTTTGAACAGAATTAAATTGTTGATGGGAATCGTCCGCTCATGTTCACGTCCTTGGAAATTCCAAATTTCTATCTGACCCCTCAAATAGAATCAAAATTCTAGACTTTGTCTTTCTCATTGATTACTTGCTTTTCCAAGTCTTCGATTTATGCGCTAATCTTGGTGTCTTTGCTTGTCAACACCTAAGGTAATTTCGAAGCTTTTATTCAATCTTGGATCTGAGGAGTCATTCTCTTCCTTCATCTCTTGACTACGTTGCACAGTTTGAAACACCCCATCCTCCATCTCTTGATCTGTTGAAAATCCAAATACCGGTTGACCGCAGGCGGCCACACTGTCTATGCGTTGAAGAATTCTGTTGGTAACATTCAGATTAACAGATATACGGTAGGGAAGGTGGACGCTTCTGTGTTCTTCTATCAGATTATCGAACACTGTAAACATAATTTTGGTGGTCTTATTAGATTGGAGATGCTCTTGTCGTTTGGTGAAGAGATTAGAGAGCAGGGAGGTGGAAGCAATCCTCAAGCGATGCCAGGCAATTTGAAGGGAGTTGTAAAATCTGTTGCAACATCAACTTATTTGTTACGTGGACCAAAAACGACAACAAAGCGAGAGGTGTCCCATTTTTTAAAATTGCTCTTTGAGGACGCCTGTCGCTTATCTACATGAATTGCTGGGCTGCAGTCCTTATTGAGACGAGATCGTGGAATGCAAGCGGCAGATCTTGCACACAAAATTGTGGGGAACTTTGAGGAGAAAGAGCACAATTTTTATGGCGACTTCCCGGCTACAGAACCTAGGTTTCACTGATTTCTTCTCGACTGCATACATCAAAAGCCATAAAAACGGCCCAACTGATGGAACAATGCATGAGCCAATTCCGGCGCTTGCTCCGTACTCTTTACATACCTCTCGAGCTCAGATCTCAAACACATCACGTTCGCTCCTTCCAAGTCCAACCTTCGCGATCCATGTGATTGGATGTCAACGTCTTAATTTCGATGCCGCCTCCTTATGACGCATCATCAACTCCAGGCACGGCTTGCAGAACCCTAGCACTGGTAACTCGTACACCCATTCCAACACTCTGCCATCTGTGGTTAGGTATCTTTGTAGGCGGCCCTCAGTTTTGGATCCCCCAAGCAGCTTCTTCAAATCAGCCTTTCCTGATTCCAGTATCTCTTCCCACTTGTCGTACTTTGGGACAGCCTTCAAACAATGCCAGCAGGGTATATGTTCGTCTCCGTTTATTTTTGGCAATTGACGTTTGGTGTAGATTTTGTTGCTAATACCACATGAGATGCAAATGCGCTTGTGATTGGTCTTGACGGCCTGGTTATCGGAAAACTTGTTGATGGATTTGACCAACCCACAGTGCGTGCAGATGAAGTGTTTTAGACGTCGAGCCCTTGGAAGACTAGCTTCTAAGCTGGTCTGGCCCTGGACTACCTCGCTCTTAGTCATGTCTCTCCACTTGAACTCAGTGGAAGCCCAACTGGAGAAGCTTTTGGAGACAAGTTTGACTTTGAGATAGTCCACAGGAGGGATATGAGACAGGATGATCTTGAAGAGTTCTGGAGGGACCTCTTCCAAAGAAGCAGGCATTGTGAATTCTGATGACGCTCTTTCTCGCAAGACGCTTTTCGAATGTCTTCCTTAAAATTTCTATGGATGCTGGCCTCGTTTGTCATACTTATGCCAAGACGTTGCACAACCAGTAAATGAATGAGACAATATCTTGATAGCGTAATTCTTCGCCTCGACCCCTCATATTGCCGTTTCAATGTCGGTCGACCTACGATCAAAGCGGATATGGAAGGACTCTAAATCACGGAAAGCATTTTGAAAATGACGAGTATCTCGAGTTCATCGAAGAAAGAGAGACACTTACATGGGTTCTTCCTTCACATAAAGCCAATTGACGTACCAGCCCAGACAAGCCAATAAACAACTTCAACTGCTGTATCGTGAAGGCATTCTCGAGAACAATGGTAAGTTCACACTTGGATTCCACCTTGGAACTCTGTTCTGACACTTGTGGTGTGGCTGAGTAAGGGTTCCAAAAATATATCGTGCGAAGATGTACCGAGCTTCAGGATAAAGCAGGCTATGGCCTCAATGTACCCCTAGGAATTCAGGGCATGATCTTCGCAGTGAAGTATACGGTTCTGCAATTTGTGAATTCCTGTGAGTTGTATGGCTGCAGAGACATCGTTGCTTTTCCGCTCCACTCACCAATTTCCGCGCCAAGCCTTTCGGAGATATCCCCGCGCTTCCCCCGCAGATTCCCATGAGTGACGACTTTCCGCTCCTCCAGCTTATTTTTTTTCATCTCAACAATGAGCTCGTTCTGGGCGCCAGCCTCACATAAACTTCGAAGACCACTTTCCCGGCTCTCTCGAAGTCAACAAATCCTTTGTTTAGATCATCGAGCCCCAGTACCACATTCCTCATCCTTCATCACCTTAAGAACCATGGCTTCCTCGAACAAAATCAAAGTCAAAAACCCAATCGTCGAACTAGATGGCGATGAGATGACCCGCATTATATGGAAAGACATCAAAGACAAATTCATCCACCCCTACCTCTCAGTCGACCTAAAGTACTACGATCTCGGTCTGCCCTACCGTGACGAAACCAACGACCAGGTCACTCTAGACGCCGCAGAAGCCATCAAAAAATACTCTGTAGGCGTCAAATGCGCAACCATCACCCCCGACGAAGCGCGTGTGAAAGAGTTCAAGCTGAAGCAGATGTGGCTGAGCCCCAATGGCACGATTAGGAACCAACTTGGCGGCACAGTGTTCAGAGAACCGATTGTCATATCCAAGATTCCGAGGCTGGTGCCGGGGTGGAAAAAACCGATTGTTATTGGGAGACATGCTTTTGGGGATCAGTACCGGGCTAAAGATATGATTGCTCCGGGCCCCGGGACATTGGAGATGGTGTACACGCCGAAGGGCGGTGAGCCGGAGCGGATAAAAGTGTTTCAGTTTGGAGAGGGAGGAGGGGTTGCGCAGACGCAATACAACACGGACGAATCAATACAGGGATTCGCTCATGCCAGTTTCAAGCTTGCTTTGAGCAAAGCTCTACCGCTGTACATGAGCACAAAGAATACCATACTCAAGAAGTATGATGGGAAGTTTAAGGACATTTTCCAGGAAATCTACGAGAAGGAATATGCATCGCGTTTTGAAGAAAAGAAGATCTGGTATGAACATCGCTTGATTGACGATATGGTTGCACAGATGATGAAGTCTTCTGGCGGATATATCATGGCATTGAAGAACTACGACGGAGACGTGCTGTCAGACATTGTTGCACAAGGCTTCGGATCTCTGGGCCTTATGACATCCGTGCTCATCACACCTGATGGCAAGACGTTCGAGTCCGAAGCTGCTCACGGAACGGTGACGAGACATTTCAGAGAGCACCAGAAGGGCAACGCTACATCCACCAACCCCATAGCGTCTATATTTGCCTGGACCAGAGGACTCGTGCAAAGAGGGCAGCTTGATGATACGCCGGAGGTTGTAGCATTTGCAGAGAGCTTGGAGCAGGCATGCGTGGATACCGTCGGTAAAAAAGGTATCATGACGAAAGATCTAGCACTAGCGCGCGGCTTGACGCAGAGGAAGGATTATGTGACAACTGATGAATACATGGAAGCAGTGGAGAGGAGGCTGAAGAGTAAACTAAAGGAGAAGCTGTGAGGTTGACTAGGGCAAAGTGGTTGAACATCTTACTGTAGATATTGTATCTTATATTGAATAGATAGGACCTGAATGTAAAGCAGTGCGTTTACTGAGAAGGGAAATGAGGGTATAGACAAAAATTTCAATGCCGCTTTGATTATCGGTCATTCAGCTCGTGGTTGAAGCTCATGCCTGGCTTGACTGATCTAGCGCCTCATGCAAGTGTCTGCCACAAACTCCTGTTCCGCTATCTGCTCCTTTCAACCATATCAAAGCCGCCCCCTTAGTGCTCAGTCGTTGCTAGCACAGTTCATTTATCATCCAACGGCAGTCCCGTCTTCGGACTAATCTTCAGCACCCTCGCCACTTTGTTCAGCAACGCCTGGTTCTTGATCGCATCCCCGCTTTCCAGCGTCTGAATATCCTTCGCCGGGGCGTTCACCTTCTGAGCCAGCTGGGCCTGCGTCATCTTGTAGGGTCCTTCTTTCGAACGGCGGTTGCGGATGTTCTGGCCGATTTCTGCGGGGACCTTGTTGGGGGCGATGATGTCGTCGGCGCGGTCGACCTTGGTAAGACGTTGGCCTTCAGAGCCGGATTTGTTGGACTAGTGTCGGATGCATTAGTAACGCGGAAAGATGAATGAGCGATAGGGGCATGTTCATCGGGATCAAGCTACCGGGCATTCTTGGGAAGTAAAAAGGCAAAGACTGAGGGGTGTTGCACAGACGAGGGCGAGACTTACCGCGTTGCCCGTAGCAAATTTCTTCTCGGTGCCGATGATAGCTCCACTACGCTGAGCCTGGTTGATTGCCCCTTTTCCTCGGACAACGGTTTCGCGCTGAGACGAGCCTCCGCCCGTCTTGCTTCCGATCTTAGTTACGGTGTCCCAATCGTCTGACATGGTGATGATGAGATGGATGTTGTTATGGAAGTAGCTTAGTGGTGTCGGTTGGGGATTTGGTATCGTGTGCTTGCTGGAGCAATGTGGATAATCGTGGTGTGGGTAAGAGATGTTTGTCAAACTGGAATGGTGGAAGGGACTGAGTATGCAAGTGGACCAAGATGTCTTGGCAACGAGTCATCGCTGCGGCTGCGCTAAGATAAGCGACTTCCAGATTCTTCGATCATGACAGCCTTCAAACAAATACTTCAGGTGGCGAACGAACTGATGCTAGATTCCTTGGCAGAGAATTGGGATGTATACTGTGTTTCCGTTCAATCATGGCAAAACGGAGCGGTGATTACTCATGAACCCATGGATCTATTAGTTGCGGCCTCTATTTTTGCGGCTGTATGGTACACGAGATATAGATATGATTCGCCAGGGGCAGCAACCGATCTCAAGTTGTTCATTTTAATATGGATTGGAATATCTAGACCAGATCCACAGCACTCTCCTCACCATTCGCGCTGGCGCTCTCACTTATTCTTGAAAGGGTACTGCTGTCTCCAGTGTGCTTGTTTTTTGGGCCTTTGCTTCTTAAGCATCTACATGTTACCTCAGGTATACAAAAAACGTCAGGACAACAAGATCGAGATCGAAGAGCTTGAGGCAAAAGTGAACAGAATTCAGCGGGATTTCGACAATGGTCGGTACACCAGTCAATACGATTACAACCACGAATGGATTCTTTTGAAGCCAATTATATTCCCCTGTCGAACGTCTCACACACGTCTCTTCCCCCAGAAGCACTCCTTTTCCTATTCATACCTTTATGTGGGTATCCCAGTTGGCTGGCGAGGCTGGGTCTCGTCTTTGTTGACTGCAGATCTCAAGACCTTGCCATGGAGGGACCGGAAACCCAAAAATGGCTGGTTCAATGTTGATTCTGCCGATCATCTCGCTCGGGGGGATAGTATGCACGGCTTACGGGGCAAGCTTGATACATACCTTGAATCTCAAGTAAGCGCGAGCTGCATGACTCCCCTGCATCCACGCTCATGATTATGAACAGGATGAGAAAGTTGAGGACTACCCCGATGCTTTTCTTGTCACTGCGCCTCGCTTCCTCGGATACTCCTTCAACCCTGTATCATTCTGGTATCTGTACAACAAAAGAAGGGAGCTAAAAGCCATGATACTTGAAGTAAATAACACATTCGACGAGAGACGAATGTACTTTTTGAAAGATACAGATCCTAACAGTGGAGCTTCCGGAGATGAGATTGAAAATCTAGAAGCCGCGAAAGTGGATCAGAACGGTGACCAGGGCAAGCATTCACCCAATCAGAACGAACTCGAACGGTTCACGAACTCTTGGTCGAAGGACTTCCATGTGTCTCCATTCAACTCTCGGAAGGGTGCCTACTCGCTTTCGGCTAATGACCCCTTTTTCCCTCACTTGGATACTGGGGCTGGTGCGGCCCGCGTCAACAATACCATCACCCTTAGCTCTTCCAAACAGCATCCAAAGCTCGTTGCTCGTGTCTATTCTTCTTCTGACAGCATAGACCCGTACAAACTCAAAGGACTTGGCACCTTTAAATTTATTGCAGCTTGGTGGTGGGTAGGGTTTGTCACCTTGCCACGGATATTGCGAGAAGCAGCGAAGCTCTTCTTCCGAAGGAAGTTGCACGTCTGGTTCAGGCCTGAGGTGCTCAAAGATAGCATTGGCAGAAATGAGACGGAAGAAGAAAAGTACAGTGGAGTAGATCATTCTGTTTCGCAGCTGCTGATGATGTCTTAGAGCTATCGCCGCAATTTTTCGGGACTATCTTAGAACCCTTGTCACAAGCTCAGACCTTCCGTTCGCTTTACATTTTCTATCGGGTATCGCCACCATGTCCGTCGAGGAAACTTTCATGCCGCACGCCCTGCGTGAAAAGCCAAACACGCAGCAATGCGCTGTGACTTTCAAGATCACTTCACCTCTCTTCTACGCCCGAATGAGCCGCTGCACATCCGTTTCCGAACACATCAAGGTCAGTTTATCAAAGCCAGATCCTGGAACAGCCACTTTCCATACTTCCCACCCTGACCTCCTCGCCAAACTTTTTGAAGAATCTCCAAGTCTATCAAACCTCTTCGAGATATGGCCTTGGGGGAGAGCCGCTTTGATAGATAAAAATGCGGCGCTTCTTGATGCATCACCTCTCGCACCCATATCGTTACCGAATCGCCTCCGTTGGGTATTGATTCACATCCTTCGGCGCCTTCCCTCCCCGTCTCACCCGTATACGCTTTCAGATCTCGACGCCTGCGCCGTGCTTCTGCCCAGCACCGACGCGCCAAAGGTGCGCGCGTACAGGAAAGCTGTCCTGAAGATGCTGCTTAGCGATTACGTGGCTTTCGGCATGCCAGCTGCGATCGATGCCGCGTTTTGGATCGTCAAGGTTTGGCTCTGCTGGGTCTGTGTGCAGTCTTTCGACGGTCTGGTCGGGCTGTGCAATGGGCATGGGCAGCTGACCGTGACTGAGGTTGGCAGGGTGGTGATGGGCTTTCTGGGCGTGCATATATGGTGGGGTCTAGGACAAGTGCTCTAGGCCCTTGAACGGTGGGATGAAAATACTGAGAGATACGAAGACGGAAGTTACATGCATGATCGCTATTGACAACAGTGATGCATAGATGAGTCTTACAGTTCGCGTTGGCACTTGAAGACTCGAGAACATTACATGTACATAAACAGCACTAGCATGATTACAATGCCCTTATCCAGACGTTACTTAGCTTTTCCATCACCTGGAGGATCCAACCCAGTCAAACATCCCTGAAATGCTGCATGACCACCCATCGCATCATCGCTATGAACCCCCCTTCTCGCCCATCACTACCTCTTTACCCATACCCTGGCGCCGTATAGAACCGCAAGTGCTTTGACGGTGCATAACATTTGAGTGCTTCGGGATCTGAATATTCCAATCAAGCCAAATGCTCCTAAATGAGGGGTTCATTAAGATACTGTTCAAGGCTTCCCTGTGGCGAAGGACGGATGATACCGCTGGCTTCCTGTATACAGACCAGGTTGGCGAGCATTGACTACCGTTGTAATCGCGGGGTAAAGTCTGGTCGAGGTTGTATTCCACGTGACCAATCCATAATCGAAGACAAGGAAGTCTGATTTCACAGCTTCATATTCAGTTAGAAGCAGCAGACATCGAGATGAAGAGTCTGGCGATAAGTATCCCTTGCAAGGAACGGAACATCAATTTCATGATGTTCATTGATGACTTCGAGACTTGAACAAACAAGGCCGTTGCTCGACTAGTGAAAGCCTTCTCCAGGGTTGTAGGAGCTTCGTCCGCCAGGGGAATTCGCCGGTGATCTGGACAACAGAGGATTCAAGATCAAGGAACGCAAGATGTATTAAATAGGCGACTTCCGAGTGGTCGACCTCAGGGGCGGTTTGAATCAGCAAAACAAATAGCATTGGGGAGGCGGCGCCGTGCCGTGGGAATCTGGAGCTGGAAGGGTCACTCATATGGCCTTATAGGGGACCATGGCCCATCTTCCAGCGTGTAGATCCAAGGTGGCACCCAAGCTAGAGATCACCTCTACTGAACCACGAGTTCGGCAATAGCTAGAAGATCCATCATTTCGAGCTATGTATAGTGAGCGATCTTACGGAGCTCAAGCGCAGCCATGACCATTGATCAGTTGGATTAAGACAAGGTTTCGTGGACGTCGATGACGGAAAGCCATACAGAATCTTTCCTTGTTTAAAGAGGCGAGGAGGGGTAGAAGCAGTATCGCCTCAATGTCAAAGGAGATAGCGCAGAGATTGGAGGCGAATTTACTGTGACCCGTCTATCAATGATAATGCGATGAAGGTGCCACGATTGATGACGCCAGTAATTTGATACCCAAGTATTCTGGCCAGCTCCGATGAGTGGTGCAGCACCACGACCCTGGCATTTCTCTCCTATTCAAAGACACTTCACAGGTTCTCAAGCAAGCTTTCAATCTCTCTCCCGATTTCGTCCTTCCTTGGGCCCGCCACTCTGAGCGTCACACCAATCATCCTTCCCACCTCCTTAACCTCCACCCACTCTGGAGCCACATCCGCCAGCAATCTTAAAGACTCAACAACTTCCTTCTTGCTGATCGGATTTCGTAATGACATCTGCAAATGCTGTACGAGCGTTGGCATTGTAAAAGAAACAATCGATGCCATTGACCTGATGCCGACTGCGGCGGCATCGTCATTGACATGTTTCTTTGAGGAAATAGCGAGACTTTCCAGCACGGGCGTGATCTCATGCAGGCGTTGAAGCGCGGATTTCCGAGCCAAAATCTCTGCAGAGGGAGGTAGAGGGATGGTGGACTGGTGGAGTTGCTTGGCTTTGAGGCGCGAGAAAAGGTCTGTGGAGCGAACGGCAGTCTTCTTTCCCTGTAACTGAGATAGAGTGGTGGAATTTGCAGACGTAATAGATAGGGGCCTTTGCTGAGCTTTGATGGCGCCAGCTTTGAGGTCTTCAAGGCGCCGTTGCCCTTTAGAGAGAAGAGGGGCAACTTTCGAGAGAGATGGGCACGGTGTGATCGGCAGTAAGGCGAGTGATGCGAAGAACTTTGAAGGAGAAGGGTCAGCCGAATTATTAGTCTTATAGCACATCCAACGTTGCTCAAGCCCGTGTACAAAGACCGTGTTTAGGACTTCTTCGTTGATCGGTCGCCTTGTAGTCGTCGATAAATCCGGGTGGTTTGCAAATTCTACACATATTTTGCCGTGACCGTAGTCTGACAAATAGAGTGCTCCTGCTCTCTGGTATCCATCGGCACCTTCAGGCCGCCCGATGGCCAGTATCCTTCTCACATCATCTAGGTTCACTCTCCTCTTCCTCCACGCTCTCTCAATGCCAGGTCCAAGATTGCGTAGATCCGCAGGGGTCATCGAGCCATTGTGCGCATAGTGGAGGGATAGGGCTGTGAGGAACGAGGAGTATAGGTTGACGAGGTCTTGTAGTGAACCTGGTAGTTGGTGCGACTCGTTCTGTTGAGGCGACTTGCTCTTTGCAGAGCTTGGAGATGAGGGTGGTGTCTCATGGACTGGCGTGCGTGATGAAGAGCTTGAGGGCGAAGAGGAGGCAAGAGCAAGAGATTCGAGGTAAGAGCGAGTGCCTTTCGTTGGAGTTTCTACATGAGATGATTCTAAAGGCGTCTTTTTCCGGAAAGTTTTTGTCTGACTTGAGGTGGACGTTGGTGGATCCGCGGATCTTTCGACCGGTCTGTTGCTGCCATTGTCTATGGTTGGTACCTGCTCGCTCAGGCTCGACGCTTGCTCGCCCTCCTTCTTATCCGTAGGACAAAATAGGGATCCCAGCTTCCGCTTCTTGCTATTTTCACTGCTAGGAACGTCCTTGCTATGTGTTGCTGCGCTGTTCTTTCCCAAGACGCCTATCCCAGGATCTTGTACTTGCGACTTAGAGATCTTGCCAAAAGCCTGGATGCCTCGCAGAGCGGCAGGAGCAGTCAATGACCGTGTATCAGCTGCCGACACCTTTCTTCTCTTTGTCGCTGGAGGCATCGCGACTTCCTTCCACAAGCTGCTCTAGCTTTTCTGTTTGGCAAGAAGGTGCTATCCAATTTGTGAGGTGCTCGCGTTGGATCGACGCGCCTTGCCGACGCGAATTAAGCGCTGCGCTTTGCCTAATTTGGACATTTCACTAGTGCTCCGCAAACTGTGAGCCTCGATATTACTGAGTGGCTACAAAACACAGTGCTGCGATGCTGTTTCTTGTAATGGATTCCTAGCTTCATGGTTTGATTGAACTACTTTTTGATTCCTATCTCGATAATTACCCCCACAGCATCGCATAGCCATTGCATTGACAATCATATACATTTTAGATACATGCACGAACCCCTTCGAATCTCGTTTTGTCAGCTCGAGGAGCGGCTTTCAGCGTTTTCGGCAATGCTAGAACATATTTCGGTGTGCAAGAGACCTGCGACTTGTGACGATGACTTGAAGGCCACTGTATGTGGCTCTCATCTCCAGGAGCCCACCAGCCGCGCCCGCCCTCTGACCAAATTCGCGATCTCTCCGTCCAAGAGACTTCCTGCTTCTTCCCCTCTGCTTTCTTTTCAAGATGTTCTAAATAATCGGATAAGCGCTCTGAGGCCAGTGCCTGGACGGGAAGCGACAAGAAATTCCAGCCAAGAAGTCTCGAAAGATCCCACATGACATAGCCTCGCTGACGGAACAGGCGATGATCCTCAACGTAGTAGAAGCGGTCCTTGGTACTTTTGGCATAAACTCGACGCCATGCTTCTGCGGGACCGATATCATCATCGTCATCAAAAGGCGATCTGACATAGAATTTTTCTTCCTCCTCGTTGTATTCCTCAAGCGGAACCCCACCGTGCTGGAGCAAGCGGGGTGGTCTCAGAGCCTCGAAAAGGTGAGAACCCCCTGATTTCTGACTCAACTCCAAGAGATTGTGTCGATCATCATAGGTCCTAGCGGTGCTGAGCTGGAAGATGAAGTCCAGGCCTTTTAAGAGGAAACCCTCTTTATAGAAATCTTCTCCGTCGCCAGATATGTCGACCCAAGCTATGGAAAGTTCGCCCCAATCAACGTCGTGCTCAGCAACGTCATTGAATGGAACAGTGATTTCTTCAATAAGGTAGTCATGGATACAGCCCAGTTGTTCGTTCTCCCAAGGCGAAAACCTATCGAAGAATATGCCTCGTTGTTCTTGCTTTTCGAATGGGCTGGGTTGAATCAAACAATTCCGTTGGCCTCGGATCATACGATCGTGGCTTGGCTTTCGAAAAAGGTTGCAATAAAGCTCGAATCGGTAGAGTATGCGCTTAATACGGCTTATTTCTGTAAATGAGGGTGCAGCATTTGAACCTCGAGTGGTGGGATTTTTCGAAAGCGCGAAAGAAGCGAACTCGACCGTAAAGAACTCCACGCAGCTATGGATTCTGCTCATATGAAGGGCTTCGGAAAGCTTCCACTTTTGAGATCTGTGAGGGACGGAGTCTCCAAAGTATTCGCTCAAGAAATCCTGAATGGCTTGCTTGCTCCACACGGGTATTTTAGACGCCTTGTAAGCTGCAAAAGCGCCATGCAGCAAATGTGTGGGGATTTCATTCTGCAACACTTGAGCAAGTATGAGAGCTTGGGCATCCAGGAAGGTATAGTAAAATGAAGAAGACGCCAAGGCAAGCGACTTCGCGCTGGTCACATCTGGAAGATTTGTGAATATGGCACACTTTAGCTCAGGCATGAGAGAGGTAAGCTGAAGCTGAGCTGTATCACTTGCTGTAAGAGGTCCAGCATCTGGTCCTTCCATCTTCTTCGTTGATGAGGCTTCGTTGTGAGAGCTTGATGATTTGCTGGGCTCGTGGGACGAAAGAGTCACCTGTCGACTGGCGCTAATCCTGAAGAGGCTAGCTTATCGGAAACAGAAAGTGTTAAGAGCAAAAGCTTTGCATGGTAATGGTCCTCGATAGACCTGCGTTTTGGAGCTAATTCGCTGCTGAGGCTAGGTAGATGCTCTGTGCAAAATATCAGATGGTCACAGTATCAAGCTGCATTAAGACTCGAGGTTGGGGGTGATATTCCTGATGGGTTGTGTGGCTGGATTACAACGATGTCACGTTCTGCCTACCAATCAAGTCTCGCACAAGCCGAAGATAGGCTGGTAATAGTAGATATTCGCAAACTTTGCGCGAAGCTTCTTGGCCTCGAAGCCCCGGCATGGGTGCCAGATTGTGCTATCGATTGCAAGAAATTGAGTGGCAAGAGCCCTTCACTCAAGGGAGCAAGACCATCCAATCTACACGATTATGTCGGCCAGAAAGTTGCGTATCGAAAGTCATGCGCCTCGTACTTTGTAAGCACCACTATATCAAGTCTTCCGTGTCAAGAGACTACCGTACACTGGGCGAAACCCCTTGATGACGGGTGTCTCGGATATCTTCTGAGCTCTCCGAGCAAGGATTCTATGGACTGTTGTACCAAAGTCTATATCATTTAACACCTTGTCCAAAGGAAAAGGCGCCGCCTCATGCCGGGAGCAACCCATCGATAGCGCGAGCATCGGATCACATGGAGTACTTGAAGCCATTGGATGACCGGATCGTATCCCAAATTTGGGCACATGCTTCTGGTCTTTCAATAGATAGCCAGCCTTCTGTGCGGGACGGCCAATCGTGGGCAATCCTACGGCTGCAGCAGAATCGGATCAACTTCTGCCGGCCCACCGTATAACACTTGCTCCAGCGCCTGAGTGAGGCGCTGCCGCCAATAGGCATGATGAATGAAAGCTCGCGGTCGCAACTACTAGTGTGCCCAGGAACGAAACGGGTCGAGAAACCTTGAGAGAAACACATGACCTTTCGTTCTCCACGGTCGGCTTGCCTCGCATTGCCCGTTCGTTGTGACTGGCTATCAAGCAACGCGTCCGTTCCGAGGTTCTTCGTTCTATGCAGATCCTCGTCAGCGAGTGCCTTAGCCAATTGTCCCGTGCCGAACGATGGACTATTCTAGCAGGTCGGCCATATATATCTACGTAAATAGATGCCACCCTCTTCTTTTCAATCCTTTCCTTCTACACATCGCGACTCAAGATCTGTGTCTACCCTGATAAGCCAGCCGCTATTATGCCACGATCTGGATACTCACGCGAGGATCGCGTCACCGTAAGATCAGGATATGTGTCCCAAGACAACAACCCTGTTGATCACAGGGGTGGACCAGAGTCTCACAGCGGTAGGATCAACCATGCACGCATGAATCAACGTGCAGGCCCTGACACTTTCCTGCCCTCTTCCGGATCCCGATCCCGCAGTCTTCACATCCGAAATGGCGAGCTCTTCTCATCTACTGCTTCCGACTTGTCGGAGATCCCCTTCCGAGACGACCTCCACAGAAGCGAACCCTCCCAGGAATACGAAAGAAGAACCAGAGGATATAATCCTGGTTACTTCGGCGAGCGTGTGTCTAATTTCAGCAGTAGCCCCCAACTTGGAGGTCTAGATCGTGGTTATCGCGGTATGTGTACGCCTTTTCGATCTTGCATTAGCCTCTCTCTGAACACTTGATGCACATGTAGACGAGGGGGACTGGCCTCATGATTCTCCCATCAAAATCGACCACAATGGCTACAAGCAAGATGGAAAAAGAGGCCTCAGACAGGCCGCATCCTATGAGAGTGACGAGAAAGAATGGGAAAAGTCCAGAGGGTTCAACCGCTTATCTACCCCCCCATGTACGTACATGTGTCCAAACTTGGCTCGTGTGAACCCGAGGACCGCTGACTTGACCACATTTCAGTTGAGAGACGAGGACAATTTTGATCAACGCCAAAGTTCGGCTGCTGCACAAGCCAGCAGAAGTTACCAAACGGTCAGTGAAAAGCGCAATGATCATAACAATGATTACATCGGTCATTGGCCGCGCAAAAAACGAGATGGGCATGAAGAGGCTGTTGATTTTGCTCGAGAAAGATCGATCGCGTATGGAAACAAGTCTCAGAGACACCGTGATGTGCGTAGATTGGCACTTTTTTTTTTGAATCTCTCGGCTGACCTTGATAGTCTCGTGATGATCGCTGGCGGGAAAATTGGCAAACGGATCTCGACAAGTTTTATCCGGAAGACGATTATTGAGACTTTCGGGTCTCTTAGTCTTGCGCTTGTCAATGGTGATTCCCTTGAGTTGTGGCGGTTTCATTTGGGTGGGAGCTTGCACTCACGTCGATATAAGGGATTCATTATGCTATAATTTAATTACTGATTCGAGGACAGTATGATTGTTTGGCCGGGAGTTGATAAATTGGGACAGTGTTGCGACATTTCTCGAAGAACTGATCTATATGAGGGAAGGAGCGATAAATAACAAAAGGATGTGCTGCACATTGTTCCCAATGTTCCACGTTAGCTGTAAAAACAATAGCCACACAAAGAGATTGGAATGATATGAAAACGCGCGCTACGAAAATTTTAAGCGCAGAGAAAGAGGCAGCAAGGAAATGTGAAAGCTATTGTGCCTAATATACGCTCTTGTTGATCTAGCAATTTATCCCTCTCTAAAGCATGTAGGATAAGTCTCTCAAGTAGCGCACCATCCCGTAAGCACCCTATGCCATCTGTTCAGCATTTCCATCCCGCGTAGAAGCACTGACAGACGCTGACCCGAACAGGACGTTCTGCAGAGCCTGTATAGCCCTCTGGACCTTGAGAACCTCAGTCTCGAGATGATCATACTCCCTGACACATTTAGCGACCGACTTTCGCAGACGATACGCCCGCCTAGATGCTTTATCAGCTCTCTTCTTCCGGACGTTGAGTCTCTTGCCCGTGAGATGAAAGTCCTTTGCTTGTTGTGTGAGGTCTGCAGCAGCTCTTGACTGATTCCAGCGCATGGAAACCATCTCCAAGCCTTGAGTCCGTTTCACTGCCTCGATATTGCGGCCGAGAGTATCAAGGAAAGTCTGATGAGGCTGGACAATGTGAGCCTGTGGGCCTAGATCCTCTTTGTAGTGGTTTTGAAGATTCCCCAAGGAGAGAAGCTCTGACTCATGATGCTGCCTCATAGCTCGGGTATGATTCGAGAGAGCAGTCACGTACCTGAAATGACTGAGACAGGCATGAGCCTGTTTGGTACGAAGGGCGTACGAATGGATGCTGATACTTTCATCAAATCGGTGTCGTGCACTTTGCTGTCTGCTTGCAATTACCGCCTTGTCTGTTGCTTCACCAGTGGTTATCAAAGCCATCCTGAGAAAGTTCCACTCTTGTCCGAGAGAGTTCCATTTCTCGACAGTGACACTGGGGTCCCTAGTTTCTGGCTTGATGTCGTTGAGCTTTTCTTGTACTCGATTCAGGAATTCGAGACCCTGGGTATATTGGGAGGACATGATAGCGCTTGTATCGCCGATGGGGTGCCCGGTAGGCTTTGGATGGCTCGGGGTGCTTTCGATCTGTACAGTCATACAGATTGGTAACGAACAACTGCTGACAATCAACCGGCATAATGGCAATCTAAGAACAATTCATCACAAAGGAAAGTGTCGTACGAAGGAGAGTGTCATACAAAGAAAAATGTAACACAAAGGAGCATCATGGAGAGGGGAATAAGTACACAAAGAACTTGAGCTGGCTCAGTCACAATAGCAATAGCATTTTGTATCGCGCAGGATACCCGTCTACCCATCTTGAAAAAGTAGAGCGCAACGGGAACAACGACATCGCAGAACCATGCAGATTTATATTGTCGGCGAAGGTCTCATCATCTGTAGCCCTGTCGATGTGAGGAACTAGCGTAAGGTATTCGCGAGGATTCTATGGGAGTATGAAGATGACAAAATCACTGCCACCTCTTTTGTTAAATCTTTGAAACGATGCAGGAGTAGAGATTCCCAGTTCGTGGGCTTGGAGCAAGCGCTCGAGCGATGATTCACGTGACGCAGTGCCAAGATTCTTGGCGTTTTCCACTTGCTGTCAGTTGACCAAAACCCCTTTCTTCTGGTACGGCAATCACGAGCAAGTAAGTCAACGTTTCAGGTTGTGCAGTCCAAAGACTGCCATGATTTAGGAAGAATTGAGGAGGTCTACATTCTTGGAATGAGAATCACGAACATAATCAAGAGCAATCTCTCCCATTGGAACGTTGGAAAATGCACGAGAGTTGGCGTAAGGCACTTCCTGCATTTGACTTCCTCAGTCAAAATGTTTTATAGGACCGTGCCAAAGCGGAGAACATTAAAGTTCGAAGATCCCATTTCATGACTGGATCAAGTATGAATTAACAAAGCAAATGAGCAACGAAACGACTGGCCCCATACACGAAGGAAGCCCACATACAATCGATTAGCATGCCCGCAGATCAACAAATGAAGCAGAACTACAATTGCTCTACCCCTTAATTCGCCCGCTTTTTGTGGCCTGGCACCCTCTCAATCATTCTCAAATTCAATCTCTTCTTGATGACGCTGCCTAACATTAGGTCTCAAACCCAGCCAGTACTATTTCTGAAAGGATAAAACCCATGTAATTCCAGAAAGATCTTGCAAACAGAGCCAGACCCATGGCAATATCAACAAATATGATGATGACGATAGCAGTCGAGGCGCTGGGTGTTCCCCACCAGTGAGAGACCTGTGATGGGGCTGTGTTGTATGTTTGTGCTGGGGTTTTGGGATTCATATCGCTTAGTCAGGGATGCGAAGAGCTTATGGGCTGAGTATCGGAGACCTTGATTGGGTGTTAGCAAAGCTGAAAAGGACAGAACAAGGAGTTAATACCCCGTGTGTGGGCATTCCGGAGGTTTCAGAATGAATGTCGATGTTTTGAGAGGGATTAGTGATGGGGTAAGAAGCCCGGATATGATGTTGTACGATGGGCGTGTGGCCAATTGAAGGATGTGTTGAAGCAGCAATCATTCGGGCATAAGGCCAATATGCAGACATGTTCTTATATCCGTAATCCCGTGGAAGCCAGCCGGTTAGGACTCAGCGTTGACTCCGATGCGTTGTTCTGTTGACAAAACTGGACACACTTGTTTGAAAGAACGTCCGTGTTTGCATCTTGGAATTTCGAGCAAATCATAGCAACATTATAAGCCAGAGCTTTCGACTTTGGTAATCTTTATAGGTAAAATACATTTTACTGTATAACGGAAGTCGTGCACAATGCTGACTGGCCGCTCGCAACTGCCAGTGGAAAATGTGAATCAGGCAGCTACCGCGCTAGTTGTCTTTGCCGCTGGTGTTTCTTTCATGCCAAACTCACTTAGATCTCACACTTCATTTTCTTCTTTGCAAGCCCCCAATTAGCATCGTTCCCGCCTCACAGTTACACATTTTCTGTATACTTTCTTAGGACAGTCCTACTTGGCTTTGCTAAAATAAGCATTATGTCCCCCGCACTCGAGGCTCTCTCAACCATCCTCTTAGATCCAGATTCAACATCATCATCGCGCAGATATGCCGCCGCGACAGAGCTTGAAAAAACCCAGGCTTACTTGTACGATTGCTTTGACAGCTCAATGGCTGCGAGCAAAGCCCTGATTGGAACCTACCACTCTGTGTTGAAAATGCACAAAATCTGCATCCAAGTGCTAAGACAGCACTTGGCCCTGGGCCGACCTAATTCTGTCAATGTTCAGCATATTCAGGCACAGAAGACCCAGTTCGAACAAGCCATGCTGGAGATGGAGTCGATTCAATTCAAGACCATGCAAACGATTCAGCTGCTGCATGACAGTAGTAAGTGAATCCTTTGGGAGATATTGGGGTTGTATAAATAGATTTACCACAGATCAACTCGTCATTCGGACTCTTCGAAAATTGAAGCAGCCAGAAGAGGAGAACAAGGAAGGCTGCAAGCGCAAAGCTGATGAGACAGAGGGCGAACCGGATCCTGAATCTAGTGAGGCAGAGTAAGTGGACCTTCGATTTCTCGAAGCTGGCATTTCACGCTTGACGTGAACCCGTCTTGATAAGCGCATTTTATTTTTCAAGAATATCTGTTCCAGCATGATAGCGCCGGTGTTGAAGATGCTCATGTTTCGTAGGCGCCGTACGGCGCAGATGTTGAAGATGTTTTTGAGGGTATCATGCTGGGTATGCCGCTAACAATCAGAATAGGCCATCGATCTCACCCGTCTCCGGATCAACATCCACATTCAGGTAGCCGGGTGCAGTAGGAAGTCCGGGAATGGTTTGGATATCGGCAGCCAGAGCATATCTATGGTGGTCAGCAAGACGGTTAGTGGAATTTGGAGGCTTGCTACTGACAGGTATCCTGCACCAACTGCCAATCGAACATCCCTGATCGGCACCGTGAAACCAGTTGGCGCTCCCTTTAAAGCAGGGTCATGGCTGAGCGAGTACTGCGTCTTTGCAATGCAGATCGGCAGGTTGCCGAAGCCTTGCTTCTCATAGGTGTCCACTTTCTTCTGTGCCAATTCACTGAACTCAACCTTCTCTGCCCCATACATGATCTTCCCAATTCTCTCGATTCGTTCTTGAACGCTGCCATCTAGACTGTACAGAAGCTTGAAATCCTTCTCTTGAGAACTTGCAGTGATGACACCCTTTGCCAAGTCAACGGCGCCTTTGCCTCCTTCTGCCCAGTGATTCGCTGGGATGGCGTCGGCTGCGCCGGCTGCGAGCGCTTCTTCTCGGACGACTGCGATTTCAGCATCTGTGTCCGTCTCGAACTTGTTGATGGCTACGACTACCGGTATGCCATATTGCCTTGCGTTTGAGATGTGCTTTCTCAGGTTTACACAACCTTCTCTCAATATGTCGATGTTCTCGGTGCGGTAGACTTCGTGCAATGCTCCACCAGGAGTGATCTCAGGTCCTCCACCGTGCACCTTCAGCGCTCTGACTGTAGCCACCACGATCACGACATCTGGGACTAGCCCAGAAGAGCGGCACTTGATGTTGAAGAAGCGCTCGCCACCCATCGTAAAGTCGAATCCAGCTTCCGTCACCACAAATCCTGTCTTTTCATTGTAGTCCTCATCAGATTCAGTCCCGGCCAGCTTCAAAGCCAGCTTGTCGGCAAGGACAGAACTTGCACCGATACTGATGTTAGCAAAGGGACCAGCATGGACGAACACGGGGGTGCCTTCCAACGTCTGCATGAGGTTGGGCTTGATGGCATCTTTCATAAGCGCGGTGAGAGAGCCTCCTGCTCCAATGTCATTGCAGGTGACGGGATCTCCATTTCTTGATGTGGCCACAACCATTCGTCCCAGTCTATCACGCATATCACCAAGATCGTTGCTGAGAGCAAGGATCGCCATGCACTCGCTAGCAACGGATATATCAAAGCCAGTCTCTCTCTCGGTACCCTTTTCTGTCGGTGCTTTTCCCACAGTTATCGATCGCAAGTGGCGATCATTGACGTCTAGTACCCGTCTCCAAGTGATTGTCTCTGGGTCAATGTCCAATCTGGCGAATTTGTGTATCTCGTCCTGAGTCAATTCGTCCGGGTTGGTCTTTTCAATGCCGAGCTTCTTCAGCCTCTTGAACATGACTGGTTGAAATTCCCTCTTGCCTTTCTTTGCTGGTACAAGTCGCTTGTAGAGCGGACCGTCTTTCTGCGCTGACTCATGGAACATCCTCGTCTCGATAGCGGCAGCCAGAAGGTTGTTTGCTGCTGAGATGGCGTGAATGTCACCAGTCAAATGCAGGTTAAATTCGTCCATTGGAATGACTTGACTGAAGCCACCTCCAGCAGCGCCTCCCTTGATCCCAAATGTAGGTCCTTGACTAGGCTGCCGTACGTTCGCAAACGCTATGCGGCCTAGATGTCCTGCTAATGCTTGAGTCAAGCCCACGGTGGTCGTGGACTTCCCTTCCCCCAGCGGAGTTGGTGTTATACCGGTGACGAGAACATATCGACCGTTTTTTCTATGACTTAGCCTTTGCAGTAGAGTCAAATCAACTTTAGCCTTGTAGGCACCGTACGGTTCAAGCTCATGGGGTGCTATGCCGACTTCTTTCGCTACCATTGTGATTGGCTTCGGTCTTTGTGCTCTTGAGATTGCAATATCGGATGGGACAGGGGTGAGGAGCTTGAGAGGTAGAGGCTTGATATGGCGAGCTTTTTGTCGTTCGAAATAGGTCGTAGCAGCGTCAATGACGTTTTGGAGAAGCATGGCGACGGTCATAGGTCCCACGCCTCCAGGCACAGGTGTGATTTTAGAAGCCACATCAGCTGCAGACTCGAAGTCCACGTCCCCAACAAGCCGCTGGCCTGATTTTTTCAACTCGTCTGGGATGTAGTTCGTGCCAACATCAATGACCACGGCTCCAGGTTTCACCCATTCACCTTTGACGAAGTTGGGCTTTCCTATTGCAGCAACTAATACATCCGCTTGCTTGATGTGATGCTCTAGATTTTGCGTCCTCGAGTGGCACACTGTAACAGTAGCATCCGCGTTCCTCAAAAGGGCGCTGACAGGACTGCCAACTATATCACTACGGCCGAGTACCACTGCGTTCTTTCCCTTGAGCTCTACTCCACTCTCTCGTAGTAGCACCATGACCCCTTTTGGTGTACATGGTGTGAACAAAGGGTGTCCTCCCCGCTTCGATAGCTCTCCGATGTTGCTCGTCCCGAATCCATCCACATCCTTCTCTTCTGCAACTGCGGACGTTATGGCATGCTCCGAAATGTGCTTTGGCACTGGCAACTGGACGAGTATGCCATGAATCGAAGGGTCATTGTTGAATTGCGTAATATGTTGTAGCAGCTCGGGTTCCGAGATGGACTCTGGGTAGTTTACCAGATTGCAGATGATGTTTGCCTCCTCCGCAGCCTTCAACTTCATGCGGACATACGTGCTCGAGTCCGATCTGTCGCCCACTTGTACAATGGTTAGGGAAGGCTTGTATCGAGGATTAGTCTCTTGTATTTTCTTGATCTCTGCGTTGATTTTTTCTCGTATACTCTTGGCAATGGCGGTGCCATCAATCTTTTCCGCCGCCATAGTGCGGGTCTTGCTTGAGGCTTGCCTCTTGTTCTGTGTTACCCAAGCTGTCGACTTGATAACGCCGAGAGAGTTGGACGCTGAAGGCCGAATGGCTGTCCTTTTATTCGCAACAGAAGCTCCAGACAGCAGAGAGGGTTGGTAGGCTGGGTACGACCGACAGCTTGGAAACGGACGAATGTAGCAGGTGGATGTGCGATTGCGGAGCAATTGAAGGTGCGTTAGCCTCGTTGCTTCCGAAGATCTCGGAGCGCAGTGAATGAGCATTGTATGTGCCTCTACGGGGCTAGCTAGCTGCCAATCGTATCAAAACCATCGTAGATCGTGCAACAGGCCAAGGCTTATATCCTGAACATTCAACAAATTGCTTTACAAAATGGAGCCAAAAGAATTCCTCAATGCTCAATCTCGGCCCTGGGAATTTTTCCAGAAGCCTGTGGGGCTGGAGTTAACCGGGCCCCAGAGTTTAACCCTAAGCGGGCGCCTTTTCGGGATGGATTAATAAGGTTCTCTTAGCCATGAATCGCCAAAAAGTTCCCACGAGTAATTTGTAAATGATCTTTCTTACTTCAACGCAAACATGAGACCAATATTATTGCAGGGCCACGTAAGGATGATTTACAGTCTTCAAGGTACAACTGGTATTAATACATTTCGTATAGGAACGGTCCTTGACTCAGATCAAGTGAGCCTCTTCGCAACTGACAGCCTCCTACGGACTCTCCTCTGACTCTTACCCACAGATACACCAAAGACGGCGACATTCTCTTCTCTTGCGCCAAAGACCAAGTAATATGCGCCTGGTTTTCCGCCAATGGCGAACGCCTCGGCACCTACCACGGTCACCAAGGTGCCCTCTGGACCATCGACATCGACCCTAGCACCACTCTCCTCGCCTCCGGCGCCGCCGACAATACCGTCCGCCTCTGGGACGTCCGTACGGGCAAATGCATAAAGGTATGGGACTTCAATACGGCTGTCAAGAGAGTCGAGTTTAATGAAGATGGGACGAAATTGCTCGCTGTGACGGAGAAGAGAATGGGGTATTTGGGGACGATTGTGGTACTGGACGTGAACGTGGATGTAGAAGCGGAACAGAGTGATGAGAGGAGTTTGATCATCGATTGCGAAGAGAGTAAGGCGACGGTGGCGGGGTGGAGTTATTTGAGTAGGTATATTATTGCAGGGCACGAGGATGGGACTGTCAGTCAGTACGATGCGAAGGTATGCTCTCTACCACGTTCACAGGTGCAGAGAGGGAGTCTGATCATGGCCTGCAGTCTGGCGAACTCCTGATCAACGAGCCCGCACACGAAGACGGCATGCAAGTCACCGACCTCCAAATGTCCTCGGACCGCACCTACTTCATTACCGCCTCCAAAGACAAAACCGCAAAAGTACGCCCCCTCTTCCTCCTCCTTCCCTCTCACCCATCACGTACTAATGCACCTTCCAGCTCATCTCCGCCCGCGATCTCACGCCCCTAAAAACCTACCCCTCCGACACCCCCCTCAATACCGCCGCCATCACCCCGAAAAAACCCTTCGTGATCCTCGGCGGCGGCCAAGCCGCCATGGACGTCACCACCACTTCCAGCCGGCAAGGAAAATTCGAAGCCCGCTTTTACCACAAAGTATTCGAAGACGAGATCGGCCGCGTAAAAGGGCATTTCGGGCCGCTGAATACGATTGCGGTGGATCCGTTGGGGAGAGGGTATGCGAGTGGCGGGGAGGACGGGTATGTGAGGGTACATGCGTTCGATAGGGGGTATTTCGATTTCGGGTACGAGGTGGAGAGGGAGATGGGGTTGGTCGGGAAGCGGTAGGGTAGAAACGCAGGGGTGCGTCATGAGCATTATGTATGCCTGGCTGTGGAGTTTGTCGGAAGAAAAGCAACAACATTCAATGCTTTTGCTACAGATGACCTGCTTGAGATTACGCGCAGCATGAATCTTGCCGACTCCATTTACCTTGCATTCACATCCAAACGTTCCTCGGATGTAGCGAAACGAAACAGGAGCCTGTCGCATGAGACAGTCAACGTGACAGATATGAATAGCTCCATCTAGGCATTATCAACATGGGTCAATGACGCGTGGCTCAGATGTCTCAAGATTTACCACTAAAATTGGACTCTGTAATATGATCGGTTTGAGGGTTCGTTGGCAGTGTGGATAATCTCCGGAATTGCGGCACGTCAAAATAGGCAACATTTCACGATGATGTGCAGTGGAATTTAGATGTAGATATGTGCTTTTACCATACTTTAGCGACCACGATAGCAATTGATCTCAACAAGCCAGGTTGAATGTTTCGTCGGTCCATGTAGCTGTAGCAACCTCCAGTATCCCTTCACCTTCGACAAAGATCTCCTCGACAAGATGGATTGAAACAGATTATGTACAACAACAGGCACTGGTGTGAAGAAAGCGAATGCTGCTCAGCAGACACTTGAATGCGACAAAGATGAAGAATTGAATGGTGTGCAAATGCAGCAAATGATAGGTTTCACGCTTGACCGCCTCATGTTCTTCAGCTCCCAAAAGAAGCAATCCTCCCGCACGCGCGCTAGATGTCTGAACTCGCAATAGACATCCCTCATGAATCCGACGAATTATTCCCTTTTATGACACATCGCAAGTCAACATGCCCTGGTAAACGTCAGGGAAGACCTGAGATGCGGGGTCCGTGGCATCCAAGAAGTTACAGCCAAGCTTCGTGTACTGCGGGTTCATCAGAATTTGAGCGTGATCCGTTTGGCCTTGGGTGTTCATGTGAGTTGCAGCGGTGGCATCGGAGCAAGGAAAGTCGGGGATTTCATCGCCAAGCTCGCAAATCCAGCCGAGGTACAACAGATCCATGGGTCCTAACTCTCCTTGACTCGATGGCCCTGTCAAGGTGGAAGAACCTTGGGCGATGACTTGTCCCAGTGACGGGGGAACGTTGTGGTGGGTCATTGAGTTGGCGCCGTTTGCAGAATTCGTGCTCGCTGACACACCTGCAAGTCCGTCGTCCCAGGTAAAGGTGCCAAGACCTTGTTTCGAACGCCATTTGTTTGCAACACCAACGACGTTCTGGCCGCCAATCGTTGCTCCGGATCCACCTGATGACGGTGCAGGGTTGACTACGACCGGTGATGGGGCCGGGGCGGGTGCCGGGGCAGGCTTAGGGACAGCTGCTGGGGCAGGCTTAGGGGCTGGGACTGGTGCTGGTGCTGGTGCTGGGGTGCTTGGCTTCTCGGCCTCTTTTGGCTGTTGATGTTGTGGTGCGGCTTGCTCGTTGCCATTCGAATGAGAATTGGCTTGCGCGGCGACGTGGTAATCTGCGTTGACATGGACTTCTGCACCGGCTTCATTAGGGTTGGCGGCGGCAGCTGGGGTCGGCGCAGTAGCACAACCGATACATATAGTAGAGACGGCCTCGGCAATGTCTACCACTTCCGTGACTTGGCCTTGAGCGTTCTTGAGATAGTCGACGGCGACAATGGGATCTTGACGTTTGTGGTGGTGGTGATGGTGGACAAGCGGGTTGTTCAGCTTGTAGTGAGGATGAGCAATAGCGCCAGCGCCGAGGAGGACAGAGAGAAGGACTGAAGTACGCATGTTGCTTTGATTGGCGATTGCGTATGTTGTTACTGGCTGGTGGCTGCTTGTCGTGGTGAGAAATTGGCTTGTTTGTAAAGAGCTTGGTATGGTACTGAGGCTTGGTTGTGGTCAAATATGGACGAATGAATGTTATGGCAAGAACTAAGCTTGCGAGAGGAAGTGGGTTGAAAAAGAGAATGTCTGGGCAAGCAAAGGAATGTAACTTGTCACAGACAAAAAAAAAAGAGCGTGGTTGAAGAGAGAAGAGAAGAGAAGAGAAGAGAAGAGAAGAGTAGACGAAGGCGGCGAGAGGTTGATGATATTGGCAAGAATGCACTGAATGCAGAGGAAGGAAATGAGAGACTGGATCATTGGAATGCGAGAATGAAAGTGTATCAGGTTAAAATGGAAGGGGCGGCATGACACGCTAAGATTCAAAGGGAGCTTCCCGCGCTAACCCATTCTCCAACCGGGCTCTTCCAGTCTTTTGCTACCCACCATTGGACCGGCAACGCTTGTCTATCTGCGGGGCTCAGCCAATGATGATCCATATTGACATTAGAGTTGATCATTAGAGTACTGCTCTACTGTAGTCATGGTAGGGATACTCAAGAGAGAAAACTGGTGAGTACCATATGTAATGGATGTGATCGCTTCATCATGCTCTCCAGTGTCTCGCCTTGAAGACATGCTGCTGCCTTGATCGCACTCGCGATCACACTTTGTCCATTCGCTGATAGCACACAAGTCACTCCATAGTTCTATTGCTGTAGGATGACTGTTCAAAATGTGTTGGGAGGAGCGAGAAAAGCAACAGCGATGAAGTCAGGGGCGGAGGATGATGCCAAGATGAGGCCCGGGAAGCTGCCGCCGCTAGTCCGGTTCGAATGGCTGGCCGTTTCACATTCCCCCGCCCCAGTCAATTCATTTGTACAAAAGAAAAATGATACATAGGTGCTCTCTGACACGACAAGAAAGTTGGACATGCTGCTTTCAGCTCAGCTCCTTGACCATTAACGTCTATACACTAGTGAGGCGGAAGGCTTGGGCCTGCATTTCTCCGGGATCCTGTAGATCAGGTAGCGGGTATTGACATCATCAAATCTCGGGCAAATGGCGCCATCCAACAATTTCAAAGCACTCGCTAAGATATATGTTAAACCCTATATAATTGTCACGATAGATAGAGGAGCTGCAGAGTAGCCAGACAACGTTGCTTTCGTCAAAGCCGTGCAACACTCATCGGCGAGATGACACCTGGTACTCTTGCCGACGAGTAGGAGGAGTAACAAACATTCACTCGCTGGTAGCAGCATGCCTTTGCTTCCGAGTTCACAAAGCAAATCAAGACCAAGCACGATGACCACCATCATCGAACTTCATTCTCCAATTCCAGTCTTTTATCGGCCATTGCTAATCTCCCCTTTGAAGAAGCTCAGTATGTTTCTGCCATGTTGGGTGTCACTCCTCGCACCATCGTACGAGATATCTCGAGTACCTATAGAGCGTACCCTGCCAGAGATCTGAAAACGGATGCTTTCTTGAGGCACTCGGATGCGAGGTGCCACCTCTTCGATAGGTACCCCCACCGGCATGCTAGCCCGATATCAAGGTATCGTTAGCGAAAATAGCCTGTTGGTATGTTGTTCTTACTTGAGCATACTGCAGTCCTAGGAGTCTAATGCCAGGGGACGCAGATGGGTCTGTCTGTGTGGAAGCAATAGACAATTTGTTCCTATCCAATGCTCGTTACTGGTATCGTCGGATCGTCCCAAGTGCAGGGTATCGGAGTCCTCGTTGGTGGTCCACCTGTTATGGGGAGGCCCAAATCAGTATCCGTGACTTACTTGAGATTTTTCGCAGCCGTTTTGATATGCTCCGTGATCTCGGTAGACATCTCTGTGTGGGGTGCTTTTTGCCCTGCCTCGAGGTTTTGGTCTGTCTGAGGGTTGGATTCCAAGCTTTCTCGTGGTTGGAGTATCTGAGGGCTGAATAATGATACCACTTTCGGAGTTTTTGGTGGGCTGAAACCAGAGGACACACCAGTTTTGGCAGTATTTCTGATAAATGTTTGATTCTGACTGCTCAACATTTCTTGGTTTTCTCGACCACACTTTCGGAAGTACGCGTCATGATTGTATCTGTGTGTGAATCTGCGAGACACAGGTTGAGCACTGGAAACACTCCATGTCTACTTTCATGGTGTGAATATGGTGGGTGAATTTGAGTTTTGATGGCTAATGTTCTGTGGAAATATTTGAAGATTAATTGATATATTCTGCTTCGGTTTGCCAAGACTTCATAGCCGTGTATCACACTACAAATGTCATTGTGTTAAGCACCGCTTACGACACCTTGTTGTAGGCATGTCAGAAAACATTCG
Organism: Alectoria sarmentosa; assembly: GCA_009733775.1. NCBI lineage: Eukaryota > Fungi > Ascomycota > Lecanoromycetes > Lecanorales > Parmeliaceae > Alectoria > Alectoria sarmentosa. The sequence goes on from WOGZ01000049.1 coordinate 105,896, forward strand.
CCACCTTGTTGCTCAACAACAGAATGTCGATGACATGCCATACAACATCACATTTCAAATCAAGACTGCTACCATTCTATGGCTGAAACCTCAAGCACCCGGCAGTGACCACCTTTGACTGTCCTCGATGCTCGAAAACCTTTGATTCGAAAGGAGCGTGGATTTACCACCTGCAACACAGCCGCCACGGCCTTGCGCTAGTATCAATGATTCCGACAACGATCGGTCCCTCGCAAGCAACCACATCGGGTTCCAGCATGTCCATACCAAGCACACCTCCAGCAGGCGATATAGGCCCGGCTACTCGCTGCTTCAAGTTAGAGACCAAGGTGAGTTTCAAGGTGGCATACGATCTCGGTCGAGGATACGAAGCCCAGCCAATTCGAGTGACTATTCCGAAAGATGAGTCCTATGACCAGTTCCTCTGGCGTCTCCACAATGTTTTCTATGGTGACTCCTTCGAGAGGTCACTTCGCCAGTGGGAATATGTTCTTGTCAATCGCCGATTCGAGAAGGGCGAATCACTGCCATTGACGAGCTCCAACACATACTATGCTATGGTCAGCGAACTTCTTAGGCAAAGATCCCAGTGGAGACATGCTGTCATTCGACGCTCGGTGAGTCGATGCAGTAGTAGCTTAGGTCTGATATCAACCTAATGAGTTCTAGCATTCTGAGAATCCTATCATAAGAGCCGTTGCGGAAGGAAGATACACTCCGACGCTTGACTTGCCAATACTTGATGCCGCTGTGCCTGATATCTCCCTACCTGATAATACACCAGTGTCTGATGCGTTTCAGCTTGACGACTCGAAAGCCGATAACCCAAGGCCTAATGTGCCAATGGATCAAGCTACACCTGAGCTGCTGAACTCCACGCCTCCATCAAGAGCGTGGAACGTGAATTCTGCCTCTACAACACCCTTAAGTCGAAAGCCTTCTCCGGCCTTTACGTCTAGACCAAATACACGAGAGGTACACTGCTCGAGGACTCTCTGAAGCGTGAGATTCTAATTTCCTGATACAGCTAAGCACACCTGTTGCAAGTACGCAAGGTCGACGGTTGCTACAACTCAGCTCTCCATTGGCACCTTCTGCCAGAGTACGAGATCCAATGCAACCCTATTCGCCATTGATCAGCTCACCACTAGCGCCTACTACCAGTAAGGGAGGCCGACGCTCGATGCAGCTCAGCTTTCCATTAGCACCTGTCACCGCTTCTCCAAGGTCAAGTCAGGTCGACCCACCTTTAGCACCTGTTATCAGTACACAGAGCCCGATTCTACTTGACTCGCCACCATTAGCACCTGCTGCACTCCTGGGGTCACCATCGTTGCAGCTTGGCTCACCAATCAGACCCCCTGCCAGTGCGCAAGCTCCACCGTTGATCCTACCAAACGTATCAGGCCCATCATCTTCTCAGGATCATGGATCTAATGAAGGCCTGGGAGAGGTATGTTTGTGCGAGTTTTTCGAAGCGTGGGGATGCTGATTCCGGAATACAGCTCAGCTCACCCGCTGTCATAGCGCCACGCACACCAGCGGTTCCACCAATCACATCAATCTCATCTTCTTCAACTCCTGCACCAGAGCTGTTTCAGCGACCGGTAAGCTGTTCCAACGTTGCTCTTGGCGTTATGGTATTGACCTGTCAACGCAGCTCAATCCACCGCCCAGATCTAACTCTAAATCATCCTCCAATATCTAAGCTCCGCCGATAACCCCTATACCTATACTTCGACCTCGTCGTCCCTTATCGATCATCTCTAGACGGTCCTTAAACCACGTAACCGAGTACCAGGTGCACTGGAGTAGTGGGAGAAATTCCTGGGAGCCACACGACAGCCTGTATCGAAAGTATCCCGCTTTCGTCCAAAATAACTTAGAAAGGCAGCGTCAGGAAAGTAGCCCCGAGACTCAGACCCAAAGGAGGATGCGGCGATAGGATGCTGTTTTAAGGTGGCGTGCTGTGATACACTTTCATGTTTCATTCTCCTCGTTGAAATGAAGGAGATGGGATCGAAGCTAGAATTGGCGCAATGTTTGCAGCTTGGACCCGGAGAATGTCGCACAGGAAATGGAAGCGGCCAGGAAAATCTCTAGTGACGATGATTAGAGTTCCATGAGAACCAGCCAATAAAACGAAGGCAGTGCATCCTGCCTGCCAAGAAGTCTTGGCAAACATCCGCCAACCAATCGCGTCATGGTCGTTTCTCATTCAAATTCTTTCGATCAAGTCCTTTTCATCACATCTTCTTCAATCGCACCTTCTTCAATCATCATCTCAAAACTAATACCAAGCTACGAGAGAAACAGAAGCGAGAGTCGAGGCTGATTCCTGCAGATCAAAGGTTCCCATGTTATCAAGCAAGTTTTTCTTAAGTTTCGGATCCGGCGCCTTGCATGCATTCGCTCCCGACTTCAGCTCCAGTCCTCCACCTTTCTTTTTTGAGTCGAAGTAAGGCTGCATGATGCAGCATGCAGCATGCAGGATTGCCCGCCTAGACTTTCTCGTCTCCCATAATGCAGTGATGCGTGTCCATCTGACTGCTGACCAAGCCACATCCCATCTGTCGACGAGCGCGTGTCCTTCATAATCTGATCACAGTCATCTTCTTCTTTAATCGTCTTTTTCCTCCTACGCTATACATATCTTTGACCGTCACTTCCCATGCTATCTATCCCAGATGAGGCTCAATCTTGCGGCTTGCCGCGACAAATTCGTTCAAGGCAACTGGCCCAATTACACGTACATCCACACCAATTACACGTACACCCACCCCAACTACACGTGGAACGGACCAATCAGAGGCATATACAAAAACTTGAATCCACCAGTAGCACTCATAACGCTTCAAGCTTGCAGAGATATTTGCGGCGAAGGGCCAGACTACTACACTTGGGCACAATGTATGTACATACCTGGAGCACATTCTTCCTATACTAGACCTCTCTACAAGTCGCGAAACATGTTCTGGGAGCAAAGAAACTTCGAAACTCCATCGATGTGTCTCATTGCTCGGAGTTTTGACTTGTGTAAGGTATACTGACTCCGAGACTTCTATAGTGAGCAACACCATTACCACCTGGGTAAGATGCTAGTAACCCCAAGCGCAATCAAGGGCTAACGCAGATGATTATATCAGGTACTACCGGTCATCGGCCTTATTCTTCAGGCCCCCTTCGAAAGCAACAAGAACTTGAACAGCTTTTTCGCCCTTGCGCGTTGGATCGGCAACCCCATTGCGAGCATCTCCTACGTCTTGTGGAACATCAAAATCACCGGCAAATGTGGTATGATGGTGGACATGGCTACACCATACCATGAGTTCCCGGGTGAAGACTCTCAGTTTGCTCACATGCGGGACTCGCTATACATACTGAGCGTCATGAACCAGTGCAAGTTCGGCACGCGCCCAAGAGATGAGTATATACTGATCGGGCATATTTGCAGATCTGATAAGGTATGACTTAATCGAGGAGGACGAAACTATGATTGCAGCGGAAAAGCTTTTACGTATTGCCCTCTTCAGTGACGAGCTACCAATGACCCCCGAAGCTAGCCTAACGGACAGGCGTAAGAAACTTGCTGGAACCATAAGGGCATTTCGCAAGAAAGGAGTGATCCCCGTGTTTGTGTCCACTTTGTGGTTTCTCCTCGCTTTGGCAATATCAATCCAGTCGGCATTTGGGGATATAGGCGATGAGGTCACAACAAATCTTGACGCTCATGACCTTGCGCTGGGACTGCTGCTTTCTTTTCTGCCAATATTCATCTTGTCCTGTGTTGTCGATCGTAACGCCGTGGCGGCCGGCCGAATTTGCGTGAAGCTGAACCGTCTTCTGGCGTCTGTGCGCAGGGCTCTCCTCGATGATGAACTTCGAAGGACCTATGGAGAACAGATTCGCGCCTCCCCAGAATTTTTCAATTGGATCAGTATTTTAGGTGACGAGAAATTCGATGACTTCTTTACAGACTTTGCTGGTCAAGGGAGAATCAGATGGCACTACGGAGTGTAAGACACTTTTCTGGGTTTCTGCCCCTCCTCCTCTTCACTCCCTCAAATAAATTCCTACATGTGGTAGTGCTGACTCGGAAATGTGCTAGTGCTCATCCTCTCTTGTGCAGTTTCGAGGACAGCTTTATGGCTGAGCATGGAAGAGGCTGGCTGCCTGAAGACAACGCCAATAGGGCGAGGACCTTCGTATGTGTTCTCGGAGTTTTTGACATTTCGGCTTAGATTATGAGCCTTGAGACATGTCTTGGGTGTTCATACTTGAAGAAATGTTCCAAGGCTCGAAAGTCCCCCTTTGATAGAAAATTCTGCTTACGATATCATCAACAGATGCGTGACCACAGAGACGAGGACCACCGATTGATTTGGTTTGACCCTCGAATGATTCGGCAGATTGCAAGCTCCATTTGCGTAGTCTGCGCTTCGGCTGGAGGCGCCTTCATATTGTCATGTATGATTCCATTTCACCTCCCGAACGCTCCTGCTAACGAAAATCAGACAACACACCGACAGTCGGTCTCGGTTGCAGATCTGGCGGCTACATGATCTATGTTGTCATAGCAATGTTTCTCTTCCTAGTCGAGATGCTCTGCTGGGGACTCCGGACCAGCTACTTAAAGCATCAGCTCTGGTTGAGGAGGACCAGTGACCACATGCCACGGAATCCCATCTCCAAGCTCTTACATCACTTTGAGCGGACGATCAAGCTTGCAAACACCGGCAAATTCACGAAAGCAGGGGGAACGCAGGTCGAAAAGATCCTCGGGTGGTGGAAGAAATCGAGATGGATAGATCACGCTGATGTACTCCTAAGGCTCATCGAAGTAGGAAATCTCATATGGTGAGTTGCCCTTTCCGAGTTTCTTCTTCCAGGTTTGTACTGCGTTTGGAGTTGCGAGACTTGTCGCAGGACTGCAAGGCTTCCGGGACCTAATTCACGACCCTAATGTGATCCCAAAAGAGACATTCTGACTCCGAAGTCATCAAGGCTGGCCTATATTGTCACAGCTCAGACGTAGGTGCTGAAAGTATAATTCCGCAGGCCGAGGCTAATCATATCGAAGGGTGGGATCCTACGAAACCTGCGATTGCGGATCGAGCGTCTGGGCCCCTGGTGGAGTACGAAGTTTTCTTGCATTCTCGGAATTCAACTGACGTTAGGGACTAGGGATATTTTGATTTTCAAGGCGGCCCCTTTTACCGCGAGCATGGCATTTTTCTCTATTGGGGTGCCGGCACCGGACTCTCAGGCGCTGTATTGGTGGTGGGCCTGGCCTACATTGTTGCGGAATTTTGCACTCAAAGCCATCTCGCCACAGAAGACTTCCGGGACGCATCTGAAGGGGTTAAGGTCACTAGATGGTTCAAGAAATACACGTACTGGCTCCGATTGCTACTCAGCTTATGTGACGAAATCCTGTTCCTAATCTGGAAAGTTGTTCGTTTCCCATGGCAAAGGGCCACAGGGCGGCAACCGACGGCATTCAATAAGACCTTGATTTGGGATTGGAAGGTAAAGCCAAGTAGGGCAGACGGGACGCCCAACCAGGCACACAACGACCGGTCTCGCAGACCGTCAAGCACTCACCCTCTGATGGCGGGTCTCCGAGATGATGGATCCTCTCGCAACAGCCGAAGTCGGGAGCGGTCCGAAGAAGGTGAAGGCCCAGAGAATCGGACACACGACGACAACGAGCGGCGCGGTTCCCGACACGCGAGTCCCTTTCGCACACGGATGCCGCCGACTTTGCAGCTGCCCACACAATCGCACTCGAGAGATGCCCACTCGCGGTCTCCGTCCATTTCATCGGAGGCTTCTCTGTCCTCGGGTCCCCGGTCACATCTAGGCGATTGATTCGATTTGATTTGCTCGTCGCTTGTGATGCAGCAACAGATGTGGCTGCATCGCTTTGATCGACTTTTACAAGAATCTTGGGACTTCAGATTGTTTAAGAAGTAGCTTTTTCCGTGCGGCGTCTGATCGCTTGGTTTATTCAGACTCGGAGGCCAGGTTTGATTCGAGAGAAAAGGAGTGAGGCGGATTGGAGGAGGTTGTTTGAGTCTGGTGGGGTTGGGGTCGGGGTTGGTGTTGGTGAGGGTTTGGAGGGCGGAAAGGGGGATGCCCGGCGATCGTGGAGGGGAAATTGAGGAGCAAGTGCTTTCGGTTTGCGTATAGCTGTTGACTTTTTGCGCTCGTGTGTGTGTGTGTATATACGACTATACAGTTCTTGTTTAATATTACTTGAAATATATAGGGTATCGTTCAAATACTTTTATTTACAACCACACCGCAACCCCGATTGCCACCATCCACGTCAGCCCAACCGCCCTCCACCCCCACTTCCGCCCCCACCTTGCCTCCGCGCTCCCCGTGAAAATCTGCGCCCCCGTCCCATTCACCCCACTCCCGAACCCAGCAGTGATATACGGCGCCAGAGCCTCCGTGCTCGACCCCACCACTACATCGCTTTCGCCAGGCGCCAGACTCACTTCCGTCCCACTCACCGTCACCACGCCGCCCGCCGTCAGTGTCTGCGATCCAATTACATACTGCGTCTCGCTGTTCGCCGTGATGGTCTCGGAACCGATCGTGATAGCGGGCGGCGTCGTAGCCACGGGTGTCGGCGTCAAAATGGATGTGCTGGGCGCGTAAACGAGTGCTGTTTGGGACCCGGATGTTTGCAGCGCCAGCACGGTCGTCGAGGACCCCGAGCCGAGCGTTATGGTTGTGCCAGCGGCGAGGGTGGAGCCGGAGATGAGGTATTGGGACTTCGCGTTTGGCGTTATAGTTTGCGAGCCGATGGTCAGGGCTACGGGTTCTGTGCTCGCGGCTGAGGGGAGGAGGGAGGTGCTGGGGCCGAAGACTACGGCCGTGGAGCCGCTGGATGTTTGGAGCGCTAGCACTGTGGTGGAGGTGCCGGAGCCGAGGGTCATGCTTGAGCCGGGGGCGAGGGTTTGGCCGGACACGATGTATTGGGATTGCGCATTTGGGGTGATGGTTTCGCCGTTGATGGTGATTGGGGCTGGGACGCTGGCGGGTGGGATGAAAGCGCTGAGTGCTGAGGTCGTGAGAATTTTGGAGCCGGCAGCGTTGGTTGTGGTTAGGATTATGGCGGGGAGGTTGGTTGTTGAGGAGAGGACGGCGCCTTGCGCAATGGTAGAGGTTATGATCGTGGGGATTGATACGGAGATGGGGGCTGTGGAAAGGCTGGTTGAGGTGACGATGCTGCCTTGAGCGTTCGTGGAGCTTACGACGATTGGGTGGCCTATGGCTGTGCTGGTGGATATGGTGATACTGCCTTTTGAATCCGTCGAGGTGACGGGTACGGGGATCGCAACTGGATTGGTTGGGAGGACCGTTGCCGGGGCTGGTGAGGGGGTAATGATGGTGCTTTTGGACGCGGGTGCAGGTGGGTTTGAACTGACGGGAACCATATTGCTCGCTGGCAGCTGGACAGCTGGAGCTGCATCGACTGAGGGGCTGGAGACAGGGTTCGCGGCCGGGGTTGTCGTCGATGTCGGCGCCAGCTCGGGCGCAACTGAAAGCGCTATGGGTGCTGGCAGGCCTTTTCCGGGATGTGGGACTACCGGAGTCGTCTCTGTCGGGGCAGCTTCCGGGAGGGGTGTCGTTGAAGTTGGCCCATCATCCGGCTCCGTCGACGTCGAAGTCTTGGTAAGATACAACGCTGTCTGCAACGCTCCTATCGGTCCCACACAATCACCTTGCGATTTGCAATTCCAGACTCCCAGGCCTGGAAAGAGATTCTCGATCATATTGCCGGTATCTCCACAAGTGTCGGCCCCTATGGCAAGGAAAGTCCAGCCTCTTGGATCCTCGATTGTGTTGACACCTGTCGCCTGCACAGCTTCTGGCAGGAGTGGATGAGATGGGAAGACGGCTACTGCGCCTTGGGGAGCTATTGAGCATGTTGGTGTGCCGCTGACGGTTGTGGAGAGAGTCCCGGTCCATGTGATGTTTGGGGCGTAATCACTGTAGACTGTGGTAGGGTACGCGCTTGAAGATAACAACGTTAGGGCGAATAGGGTGTTAGACAGTCTGACAATTACTCACACGATGCGAGTGCTACCGTCGTTATCAACCACGGATGCGGTCACTGTGCCATCGCTGTTTAAATTGGTCGGTGTAGCGATTTTTCCGAAATCGATTTCCGTATTCAAGATAGTAGTCGTTCGGGTACTGTTATTTTTCTTGTTCACAATGAGTACCACGGTCTCTGCAGTGTAGGTCGCGGTAATGGCCATCTGCGACCAAGATATGAAGGATAGATCAATCAAAGGATAAACACAATCGTTGGAACAGTTCCCTGTTGGTACTTGGGTTACTGCTGGTCCTAAGGGAGATGCAGCAGTGGAATTGGGTGAGAATGCTGAAAATGTCAGTGGGAGAATACGAGTTGGGGATGTTGCCAGACGCACTTTGAGGACTTGCCAATGCTCCATGAAAGTGCAGGGCGAGAGCTGCTGCAAACAGGAATGAAAGCATGATGGTAACGACAGTGAGGATTGCGAAAGATTAGAAATGACAGCTATGGAATGTGATTCAGATGTAAATGAAGGAAAAGGCAAGTTAGCTGATGATTAAGAAGAAAAGCAGGATATGAGGAGATACAAGGAAGACAGTCAGACGTGATTACGGCTGACGGCTTACTCCAGAGGCTGAAAGATCGACCTTGCATATGCATTATACATTATGCCTTATGCAGTCCTGGAAGGATCACCAGATCTCGGACATGTCTGAAGATGCAGAAAGCAGCAGCAGGTCGACGACTGGAGCAATGAATTAAGATGAGACGATCAATCTTCTGGCCAAGATGACCAATCAAATCGATGCATCTCACAAGCTTTGACTTTAAAGATCCAACCGGCTGGACCGGCAATTGATAGGCTGCATCTTTATGCAGGAACCTGGAACCCTGAAACCGTCCTTACTCTTAGTGCCAAGTCCACGTTCAGCTCATGCGCTTCCAGGAGCCTGGCGCATGGAACATCTGCCTACCTTAGTCTACTCTAGTGTCTAGTGCCAGTATATCCCTGCACCTGCTAGCACTTGTCGTCCATGCTGCAAAGTAGGAACTAGGTATCAAACATGAAACACCATCAAATCCACTCTGCAATCCTTCGTGCCAGCCACGGACCTAGCTCCGGGATCGGTAATACATACCTAGGTAATACGAGCTAAGTGTGGAATATTCGTAGAGAGGCCATAAACGACAGGTCGTCGCTCACTTGGAATGGAACATTATCATGGACAACGAGGGGTCGCGAAAATCGCAAGGCGTATTCTCTAAGTACCCTCACCACCCTCTTCTCCGTCTTTCAACTCAACAACAACAACAACAAGCTTGACCACAAAATACCCCATGCAATGTCCATTCTTCATAGACCTTAACTCCACCCCAAACACAAACCCGACCGTTCCGTTCGAGTGCATGTCTCGTCACTACATATGTATCAAGTCCCTGAGCCTCACGTCCCCCCCCCCCCCCCCCGCCCCCCTCATCGCAACTCAATTCTCCCCAACATCTCCGCTGCTGACCTTTGGCTCTGAGCCAGTCCTTTGTCACCAGCGAACAGAGCATTCGCGCAGATTCTCGCCAAGGACCGGCAGCTCTCTAGGTACAATACACGCTGCCCACGGAGACGGGGGAAGTATCAGTCTTGGTGTTTTGCGGGCGTGGAAAGAGATGTTCGTCGGGTTCGGGGTTTATGAACTCATGGTGCTATACCGTTGAAAGATTTTTGGGTCCCCCACCCCGTTTCTTGGGCTTTTAGATAAGTAGGCTGGCCTGGAGTCGGAACGTCCCGGGCATCTCCCAGCCCAAGTACCCAAGGTACGTGAACATGTCCAAGACCGTGGTTCTGCGTCCCAATTTTTCGATGGCGATGATTTGTGAGATGATGTCGCCTATGCTGGCTGTCACGCCACCTGATGATCAGAGCAGTAGAGAATGATGAGTCCATCGTATTATTCTACAAAAGACAGAAAACCTCGCCGTTGCATATGTCACGGCCATTCAGCCCGGCACATGCTTGCATATCGATCAAGCCAGTGGTAACTCGCGAGACCCAATGCAAATACACGCTGGCCGTGCCGCAACCTTGGGCCTCCGCCGTCACCATCTGCAAGAAGGGACTCCCCACCCTCATATAGCCTCTGGCTTTCTTGACAGCCGGGCAAGAAATAAGCAGAAAGCTCTACCTTTATGGTCAAATCTAGAACGAACGACACAAGATACTATTTGTACAGTCGCTATTGTCTTCCTGACTTCGAAAGCCAAAGCCTCTGTCAAAATCCACAGGTTCTGAAATGCGAAGAACCCACTGCCAAGTAGAGTACATGCACCGCTGACCTCAGATATCTCCTTCAGCGGGATTTTGAGCCTCAACCGACATGAGATGTGACGTCTAAGAGACGCCGTTCGTAGAGCTTCCCCATAATACTCACTTTGAGCGTTAACATCAGCTCCTTCGTCAAGAAGCTCCTTGGAAAGCGTTTTCATGATTTCCACTCTGGGCGTTGGTATCGGCTTCGTCAAGGAGCAGCTGCACCATGTGATCACAGTCTTTTCCCGCGGCATCGGATAGCAAAGAATAGCTGTCCTACAACTTCGACCCTCGACGAACCTTTCAAGCTTTCTCCATCATGTTGAACATGCTGGCTATGAAGCTACTACCCGCCACGCTGCTTTGTGAAAGCCCTCTTGCTCTTGCTGGCTGTTAGTCTTTGGCAAAAGGTCTAGTATTTATCGAGGAATAGAGCTTGGCATACTCGTCTATACACCGTGGAAGGATTGCGAGGGCTGAGGTTTGAGAGGCACTGGTTATCTTGTATAGCGTGGTAAGAGTGACTGGCTTTGGGAGATATCTTGGCCGTATGCAAGGGGGCTGGTAACTGCCATTACGATAGGACTTTGCTGGGCCTTAGTTTGAGGGTTCCGTAAGCTTTGAACATATCGGATCGAGACCTGATCTTCATTCCCACGATTGTGAGGCATTGTGGTTCGCAGTAGTAGCCTCGATAAACGATATCGACGTCGTTTGGCAGAGCCTGGCTAGGCAGCTGGAACATATGGTGTCAACGACGAAGCATGGGTACTTGACGGCAGCTGGTCACTCAAAGGCGCGCCAGCTGCTTCCAGCCCCAGTCAGAGGAAAGCAAAAGTAGCGACGGAAGGCGGAATTGAATCTGGAAATGAAGTCTCGAGATCGATGAAACGGCGTTGAAAATTCGGATTCCGCGGTCGGTTCAACATGACCCTCAACTCTGTGGGTAGAGGTTGGTTGAAGTGTCCCGGGATTGCAGGGAAGATATCTATTGAGCATGGTTGAATTATAGATAATTGTTTCTTGTACTGACATCGCCCCTGAGTACGGCCAATGTTCGTGGGCAGAGCTCGGGTCAGATTCTTAGCTTAGATTGATGAAAACCTCATTCGTTGAGCGGATTGAAGCGAGTTCTGTATCTTCCTCTTAGATGAGCATTGTCGACATGAAATCGGATGCCTTGTGAGTCTTTGATACTCGATACACCCCAGCTAAATATCCGCAGCATTTCTGAATAGCGGAACGACATGCTCAGCCCTTCACCGGCGTTTCAATGTCACTATACAGGCTGACTAGATTGTCGCCTGAGCTCCCACGAATTTGCAGACTGCTCAGATGAGACTTTGAAAACCGGCAAGATCCAATCCGGGTCGTCCTTTGAGTGCTCCGTTGACAGGGATGAGCTATCACTCGGAAGTCTTGTAAGCCCCTCATCGTGGACGCTTTCACCGATCGAGACGGCGGTATCATGTCCAGAGTTGACTTCATCGGGCTTCTCTCGCTGCTTCGTAACACGATAAGGCGACAGAAGGCGATGTTGGAATCCACGCTCCATGCCGCCTATCGAAGAAAATCACCATCAGCATCGGGCCTGTAGGTCGCCCTGGAGCAGCTCATGAACTTACGGATTTCAAGGTGGAGGTATTCACAAAGCGGCCCCACCCACACAGTTATAGCAACGATTTGTCCAAAACTCCAGGAATTTGAGTAGCCTCCAATCTGTCCAAACCATCTCAAATCGCGCAAAAAGATCGCGAACCAGTAGATGTAGGCGATGAAGACTGTAGCATGGACGGAAGCTTTGCAAACCTTTTTGCGAGTCTCCGAACCGGCCAAGCGTTGAGCCAAGTGTTGGATCAGACTATCCACCTCCGCCTTCATGGTGATGTAAGTTCCATTTTCTCTCACTGCATTGGGCATGGCCGTCCTAGTCCATATCCAAAGCTTCTCTGATGTCTTGGTGGTGAGATGGCAAACGCTTGATCTCTGAAGTAACCTCAAAGACGCGGCGGCTACAAGAGCAGGGATCCAGATGTATGATGCCATTGTGTCTTTGACCTGAGGGGTGAGATGTGGACGCCGCGTGATCCATGACAGCCTGCAAGCATCCCCGACGAGGAACGCAAGAACGACAAGGCATCATCCCAGCATCTGCACTGCTCCATTGCTGATGTTAATTGATGATCCAGTGCCGAAATACCACCCTTCGTCTTGCTGACTGTCACCAAGAACTCCGCCTCCAACGGCTGTAAGGCAGTAGATCATAGGATTCATCGATGCGCAACTGTTTGGGCCACCGGTTTTAGCTAGCAATTGAAAGCTCTCGAGGTCAACCTGCGCAGGGTGGAACTCGCCAGTCGTAACAAGAGTCACCGTGGAAACCGCGACCGTTATGATAGATAAGATGAGGAGATACCACGAGACCTTACGCACTCTATGCAGAGTGAACAAGGTAAATGTTATCGGGAGATATCCGCTGATGGAAGCGATTTTGATGAAGACGTAAGTGTTGTACAATTCCTGTAAATTGGTCGGGTCGAGACCACCTTTGTAGATGACCCTGAGGGCTGCGGAATTGATTGCCAGCATCAAAAACACTGCGCCTTCTGGAAATCTGTCAATGCTGAAGTCAAACTCCCCAGGCGTTTATCTTTCCGTTCGTTGCAGGCCTTTCTGGCTTTGTCCTTCGCTTTCTTGTATTCAGACCGCGTGGCGAAAATCAGCAAGCGTAGAAAAGAGCATACATAGAGGAGATCGAGATCCCAGAACATCATTGAAAAATATGCGAGAAGAGCAATGCCAGACTGTATTGAGTAAGACCAGTAGACCTAGCTCGAAGTCAGTATCAGTTCTTGCAACCGCCATGCGTAAGAGGTGTACCCCGACCCCCCCAATGTCTGGGTCTGCTGGAGCAGAGATTTGACTGCAGATCCCTGACGCATTTGCGTAGGCAGAAATCCAGTACTCATTCTGCAGGTTAAATATTTCGATCGTATCGGTAGAATTCTCGGAGATTCCACCGTCACCACCGTCGCCATACTCTTGAGAGACCCAATCTGGACATCCTTCAAGGCTTTCGCAATAGTCCCAGAAGCATAACGGAATAGTACTCAAGATGGCGTTCGATGAAGACGAGTTCAGAAAGTATGCTTCGATTCCTAGCTCGCTAGCCCAAAACTCAGTGTCCGCAGAAAGCTGTTCCCGTGCATAAAGGTCCGAAATCAGTGGGTATATCAAGCAGTTGTGAGTGTTAGTAAGGTTCGCAAAGACAATGCCTGGATCAAGGCAGGCAGCTGTGCAATTGGGCCGACCGTCCTTCGCTGGACATGAGCTGGAGAAATGAAAGGCCAGTCATAAGGAGGTCCGTTGTAGTAGTCAGCGCTGTTTGAGAGAGCATCCTGCAAGCCGAAAACGGAGCCATTGAACGTAACGTTTGAGAACGTGATTTGAGTGGGTAGCACTACAGTGCTCTCAATCTCGAAAGAGTAATTGAAGGTCAACGCCATAAATGATCTAGATTTGATAAACAGAAGAGGATCATGGTATAATAGAAATGAACTGGAAAAATAAATGTTATGAGGAAGTGACCAGCTCACATGCTGCACTGCCGATGCGCGTAAGTGCTATGCGACACGTCAGAACTTCTGAATCAGAATTTAAGACTGGTCTTACACCCTTGTTTCATGAAGGCTTCCATTCGCATTGACTGAGAGTCAGAATGAAGGAGCGAGAGTGGGCCAGTCTACCTATCCGCCATCATGGAGATCACATTCTGCAAGCCCCCAAGTCTGCTAGGACATGCATAGATCCTTTGTCCCAGCACTATACTTCCAAGCTGTCGGACATTCTCAGATCGATACAGCCTAGTCGTGGTGGTGGTGGGAGGTGGCAGTGAAGAATCGAGAAGACAGTGCAGGTCAAATTCAGAGTAGAGCGATCGACTGCTGGTTTTTACACTTACTCAGCCCCACGGCCTAGTGTACAAGGTACGCAATGTTTTCCATAGCTCAAGGAGCCATCCGTCACCAACATAGTTAACAGGCGTGGTCTTATCAAGTCATCAAAAGAGCGACTTCTTCTTCAATTCCTCTCCAAAGAGCAACCGTGTAACAAATTTTTTCAAAATCCCTTCTCAATAGGTATAGGAAGATACCGGTACATTGCCTTCTCCTTGCCCATCTTCTTTCGATGTTTTGCCGTTGATGTTTCCCTTTCACAAATCGAGCAGATCCTCGTTGTGTAGTCGTAGCTCTCTTTCTGCAATCTTCCTCAACCACCCCAGCTTCTTTCCCACCCTCTCAAACTCTCTTGGAAATGCCCGCTCGTTGGCCTCTCGTAGGTAGTCAGTCAGCTGCGTTATCGTAAGTCAAATCACACCCTTTCCGCGATGTCTGGGTCTAGCAATCGCACTCGGCCTCTCTATTCGAATTCTATGCCTTACGGTCAGGCGAGACCGCCTGCATCGCCTAGCAAGATTGGAGATGACCGGAACCCAAGTTAAACCTGAGTCTTCTTTATCTTCCCGTAAATATTGATCTCATTGTCTCTGAAATTCTATCATTGTATCGGGACCGGACCAGTTACAGGTCGTCCTTCGTCTTCTCTAGTATAGGGGATAATACATACAGACGAGCATCCTCGTAGGGTGGCAGATCAAGCCGAGTACCATTTCTTGCTGAACGAGATATGAAAACCCCATTGACTGGCAAGAACTTTTTGATTCTTGACGTGCTCCCTGAGTCCAGAACAGACCCGGGGAGAAGTGAAAGGTGTGAAATGTATGAATGCTCTGTTAGCGCTGACTCATTTGCCCCTCATGGGAGGTGTGGTATAGAATTCCTCCCCGGCGTTCGCGTCAGACGACGAGGCCAACCTGTGCGCTTTGCAAATTTTGCCTCGTTCGATAACGTCAATCTTCTTTCTTTGTTTTTGCGACTCTGCTGCTGTTGCTCTTCTACTTTGCAAATATGCGGGCGTAGTTCAAGGAAAGCTGACCATATGAGCGTCGCTGTGAGGGATCTTATCTTACATGCTCCATCATAGCCAAATTGGGGCGTCACAAATCGAAGATCTTCTCCACTTCTTCCCACTCGCTTTTGCTTCGCTTCTCCCAATAATTGTCCTGCCCAGCCTTTGTAACCCACACCTCCTCTCCACTCCCATCGCCGCCCTCGACCTTTTCAAACCATCTGGGCGTCCAAGAACTACCCTCATCCTCTAGCATTTTCCTCCTCTTTCTCTGCGCTTCTTCCAGCTTCCCCTTCAGCACCTCAGCTTCATCGAAGTCACCGTCTTCAGCTGCACGCTGATCCGGTCGGAGTCTGCTATCAGTAGGTGGCAACTTTCCCTTTTCAATGGGTGTGATCTCGTTGAGAGATGCAGCGAAAGTGGTGAAACCGTAGCGTTTTGCGGCATCCGGAACGAGTTCAGCAACACTCCAGATTGGAGGTTCATTCGCCCTAGAGTTACCATTCTCTGTGGCGGTCAGGGAAGAAGTCCACCTCCCCACCAAGCCGAGCGGTTCTTCGTCGCCATATGAATCGTAGGTCTGGACAGCGACATCTTCACTGCGCCCGGAGAACATGCCCTTGGCTTTGAAAGTAACGACTGCTTTCTCCCCTGTGGCTTCGTTGACAACGGTCATGTTTCCGACAGGCTCAACATATTTCTCGCCTGCAATGATGTTGCGAAGAAAGCTCGATCCAGGGGTCCAGCTGAATCTGTCGCCCGTTGAATGCAAGATGACACGGGTTTTGCCCTCTGTGATCAGCTCTGCCGATTTGCCCCAGAATTTTTGGGTGGGTGAAGGGGACTGAGTGAGCGTCCAATGTTCACTCTCGGCTTGGTAGGCCAAGTGCACAGGGCGATGAGAGATCTTTTCTGCGAGAAACCGCAATCCGCGATCTTCGCGTACTAGCTCAAAAGTTTCACCAAGCATAGGGTTGAAGGGTTTGCGGATGGCACGTTCTTTGACGCGGATGCTGGAGAGATTAGACACGGCGAAAGCAGTTACGTAGATCAGACGTTCGATACTCGATCTAGGCTTGTTTGCAGCATCGTCCAGGAGAGCAGAGTACTCGACGACTTCAGCGAAGCGTTGAAGAGCGGATATTGGCTCATTTGCAGTGACTGGCATTGATATTGTGGAAAGGTCTTTGCCAACATTTTTGCGCATGAATGAGACGAGGCTGGGTGGAGTGCCAGTAGGAGCATTCACGGCGATTCTGCGCTTGACCCACTGCGCTGGTAAAGGTGCCAGAGACTTTGGTTTTGGAGGGAACGCTGGTGTAGATTTCCCCGGTTCTGCGCTGAGCTGGCCTGTGATGGTAGGCTCATCAACGTCGCTGGCAGAGGCCGAGTCTTCGTCCGTCGCAAAACCACGGTCCGCCTCTTCGCCTTCCTCTTCAGTCTCATGGTGGATATCCAGTAATTGTGAATTATTATTTCCTCCTTCGGCATCGAAGAACTCATCATCCCCTTGTGTGTCTATGCTCTGTCGAGAGGTGGTAGGAGGCATCACTGGCATACGGCGCTGCTTGTTCTCTGCAATGAGACGACCAAAATTCGCCACAATCGAGTCAAGATCGCGGAGAAGTGATAAACATCGGTCATGCAGACTTTCCTCTTCAGGATGACTCTGTAGGGTTTTCCCAAAAGAAGACGTTCTGATTGGAGTCGGAGGAGTTGCTCTTACTGACTGTATCGACGCCGTTGCCGACACACTTCGGTACATTCCTGGCATTGACCTATCAGTAGTCGGCTTGCGCTTCCAGAACGGCCTCCGGTCGCCCTCGGCAAAGTATCCACTTGGCAAGCTCTGCTCGGCGGGGCTTCCACTAGTACTCGACGCTGCAGAGATTGGAGCGGAGTCTACTCGATTGAGTGCTGGATCGATAGGCGTATGTACTTGCGTCTGAGGCAGGTACTTCGGATCCGTATCTATGGCCAATGATTTCGCTACGTCTCGCGATCCTCTTACTTTAGCCACCAGATCTTCAACCTTCGCCCAATCTCGTTCTTCCTCTGGATTGGTGCGCACAGCTGATATACTCCTCCCATGCGTATCTGTTCGTGTTGCAGAAGCAGGCGTGGTGGGACTTGCACATGATCTTGCAAGCTCTAGGGCCCGTTTCCACGCGTCGAAGTCCCTCTGATTAGCAGCCTTGAGGTGCCATATTTCAGCCCCTGAATCGATACTAATTTGTCTGGTCTTGGCATTTGCTCCTATTGCAGCCATAGACAACGGCGCTACCCCTCTCACTGCCTGTGTTCTGCGGTTCTGATAGTAGGAGAGAGTGGAAGATGTGTAGTCAAGAGAGAAAAATCTGCGTGCCCAACCCTGGTTCTTCTTGCGACGTTTTTTCTGCAATACTCCAGTGAAGAAGTTCGAGCCCGACATATGTTCGCTTTCTCCCTGACTTTTGTTCTTACACTCGTCTGAACATCTCTGGGTTGCTGAATTGGAGGGGCCTACCTGCACCGCAGAATCCGAGGACTCGCGCTTCATATGTGCCTTCCTACCATTCAAGGTGTCTTTCATACTTGTCACACTCTCGGCAGATCCTCCTTGTATGTGATGCATGTGGTGATTCGATTGTGGAGGAGAACCGGTCGGGTATGTCAACAAGACGAAAGTTGCCGACTTGGCGAATGATTTGGCAAAGGTATTGTCGAAGACCAGAGCGTACATGCCCCCTTCGTTCTCGGCTACATCATATGTCCCTGTCGATACTCTATTCGCTTCGCATGTTCCGTACCAGGACACTTGCTTGAGTCCTATACTCTTCAGCTTTTCAGTCGCGGTAGACGATGCGTTCTTTGACGAATGGGATTCCTGAGGCGCATCTTCGGGGCGAACGTTTGGGGTGATCGGTGGCTCGAAGGTAGATGATGGCAGGTTCGGGGTAGGGGCCTGACCGGAGCCAGGGTGCTTGAAGATGCCGAAATTGATGGATTTCTTGTCTGGCCGGATGCTCCAGGATATTGTATGCTCAGCTTTGACATTAACCCAGCGGACAAGGTAAGACTTTATTGATGATAATTAGTAGACAGAAGAGGTATCTGTCCAACGTCGTTCTCACCTTGCTATGTATCTCGAGCTGCTCCATACCCGCCATGGTGGCTTTTCTTTCCAAAGAGAGGTTTCGATCATATGGCCAGGGCAGGTATGGAGTTCCCCAATAGGTGGGAGCTGGCTTGAGACAATTATGATATGACTGACGTCAGGAGCAGAAATCCGGATTGGTATCAGTGTCCTCCAGAGTAAACAAGGACATGTTCGCACCTCGGCAGCTGATAATAATTCGTATGCCAAGCCTGCATATTTAGGTACCTAGGAAACTAAGTAAATCGGCTTTTTCTAAACTCCGACCGACATCTTCCGACATGCCAGGGAAATTCAAGCTTATGCAAGTCATATTCGGGTTTCAAATTCCACGCTATCTGCTATTGAAGCATTGAAGCATGGGTGCAAGGGAATTTCATCTCAGTCTGTCTCCAATCTTTCTTTACCTGTCTAATGTCGCTTTACCTGTCCAATGTGGAAGCAGCCAGCTATGTAACATACTGTTGTACAAATTGCAACACAACAACGAGCGACGATGGAGACATTCACTTTCTCCCAGGAACAGCCTGGTCCTAGCTAGAAAAAAAAAGTTGCGTAGACGTAGGAGCGAGTATGTCCGCAAAGAATCTAGAGGTGGAGAGGAGTTTTTCTAACCGATAACGTACCCATAGAAGCAAGATATGCAGCCTTAGTAGAGGCACTAACCCATTTGAGCGTTGACGTTCTTATCTCACCTTCTACTGTTGTACGGAAGTACAGTGGCTGCATTCGGATCAGAGTGGGATGAAATCGCAGAATCTAGGAGAACAATCTAACGTGAACAACCTGCATCCCCGAGTATGACCTGTTGCGGGAACAGATTGCGGAGCGGAATAACTAGTAGCCGAGTAGTCTCAATAGTAGTAAATTATGACTATGACTATGGTAATGATCGTGTCTAAACAGCATAAAGAGAAAAGCATGGAGGCGGCCATGATCCAGTCTATATAGGACAAAGGGGCCCCGAAATCGGACCCAGACAATTATCGAATTCCTATGGATTCCATACCGAAAAGTGACGAACTCAGGGGTACTACTCTCATGATCATTTGCCGGACTCACATGATCCACATGAGTCCTCCATATATCCGATATAAGCGAGTCTATTACCTAATGAGTGGGTTCAAACAACATGACCGCCCCAAACAGCGAATGCGACAACATGTATGCCTCCTTCACGACACCAGCCCCTCATATAGTGTGAGAGCGATGTCAAGGACCTGGAAGAGGCAATCATCCATCTCCGTGGACCTCAAAAACCCGCCCTTTTGAGATTGATTTGAATTCAAAAGCGAGAAAGAAGCATCGTCGAGGACGTGTAGGTGTACTCTATAACTGATCCATCCCTCAAGCAAGTTGAAACGATCGTAGTCTACGAGTCATTTGCTTTGCTGCGCGCCTGCTGCCTCTGGCTCAGCTGAATTTACCCTCAATGGATGGTGGAAGGGGAATGGTGGTGGATGGCGTTTAAATGCAGATTGCTTAGCGCGACTTTTATTGCATTTTCGGAAAGAGGTCACATCTTGCTTGGCAATCTATAAAGGTTCAGATGTATTGGCATGACTGCACATAAGATGTGCTCACGACGACCCTGATATAATACGGTTTTTACGAAACAATTTTTTTAGGCCATTACAATAGAAAAGAATCCCATTTTTCGTTTTCTCTCTTTTCAAATTCGATCTACATCCAGCTATATGTACGCCCAGGCACTAACCCCAATGCTCTAGGCTTTGTTGGCACGGAGGGCCCCCCCCAGGCGATGAGTATTTCCTTCATCTACGTTTACCTGGAGAAGATGCACCTTGAAATAGAACATAAACTCGGGTGTAATGTCATCTCAAGGACGGGTATCTGTGATCGAGGATGGATCGCTGCAGCTCTCCAAGTCTTACTCGTTAGATGACCCATAGTATACGAGATCACCACTAAGCTTTGTCGATCTTGTGGGTACTTTCTGTTCTTGCTTGTCTGTGGCATGATGACGGGAAGAGGGAAGAATTTGATGTGTGAGCAAGTTACTTGGTTAGTGGCATGTCTTGGCAGCACGCGGCAAGCAGAGCGTAGCTATTTGAGAGGCTTAGCATGAGAGAGTTTGGTGGTGTGATATTGTCATCACTTCTATAGCAAATCATGTTCTTATCATGCCATTCACTTGACCCATCTGTCCCACGGCAGTCTTCCCTCATAGACCTCTTTCCCATCTGCACCGCACCGCCATTGCAACAGCTCGATCACACTCTCCTCCTGTCCTTTCCCCAATATGTCCAACGTGCTGTCCCTCCATCCCCTCTTCTCCCTCTTCCCACCAAGCACGCTACCCATCCCGTACAAATCCCCTTCCCAAACCCCGTACCCTCTCTCCCTTTCACCTGTTTCTAGCTCGTTCCTTGGCGTCACATCTTCCGGCGGATCGATACCGATATAAGTCAGCTTGGACACGGGCCAGCGTATAGCACGGCAGTGCAGATCGCGGAAGCGAGGGCATTTGAAGGCGTGAGATATGAGCGTTATGTAGGTGGGGTAATTGGAGACGAGGGTGTGGAAGTGGAGGATAGAGAAGAGAAGGTTTTGGTAGGAGTCTGTGGCGTGTACTTCTGCCGACATGAGCTCGTGGTGATGGGGGGAGATACGGTATGCAAGATTCTGAGTTCAAATGTTGTCAGGGAAGAAAGAGATGTGCAGATGTTTCATGGCTGTTTGATGAAGATGAAGGGGCAATTGCTCAAGAATAGCAGGATGAAAAGGCCATCCAAGCTGTTATGAGCTTGAGCTTGGAGAGGATGTACCAAGTATGATTCCCCTTCGCTGAGCGATGTCCGGTCCTGCTTAGTAGCACCGCTACTGCTTGTCAGTCAATTTCCAAGAACAACGCTGCGACAGGCAAGGCACCCCGAGAACACGAGCAGCGAGCTCGGCCGCTCCTTGAGAGCCCTCAGGCCAGCTTTGATATGCTCTCTAAATGTTGGTGTCTCGCCTCTTTGGAAATGCTCGATTACCCTGCCGAGATTCGATAAGTAATTACGAAATGAATGAACCAGCTCAGCTGAGTTGGTCAAAGTGCTAGATATAGAAAAGAAAGTATACCTGGATGAGAAATCTTGGGGGTCAACATACCAATCAGACTCAATTTGCTCACTCGTTGTCCCGCCGAGCCATATGGCGTGACAGCAAACTATTATCAGATGCGTGGCAAGTTCACCCACACTATGGTTGACATTGGAAAGGTGCATGCTGATGACCAGATGAGATGAGCCAAACAGCTCCCAGTCAGTTCTCCCAGCTCAAACAGATCTTGCAGAGAAAAGCAGGAAGCATGAGTTAAAACAATAAATTTGCTCTTCATGTAACTATGATACAAAACATACAGAGCTTGGTAGAACGGTAGCTTGCAAAGTTTGTCCTTGGTAGGAAAATGATGAAAGAGTGAAGAAGCCTTGAAGTAGAAGATGCTACCATGCCGCTAATGTGAGGCTCCCGGGCCGGAGCTAACACCGACCGCTATGCTGCGAAAATGCTAAAATGATGCTGGCCAATGCAAGGTCTGATTTTTGAAAGTAATGATAAGAGGTTCGTAATCATTCGTGTAGAAAGGTACACTCATCACCTTTTCGACATTTGCCTTCTTGGAAGAATTTGCAAGGAAGGCGAGGTGGACCGTAGTACTAGTGAGTGGTCAGTATCCAGCAGCCAAGGTCACAGATTTGAGAGGACGTACTGGTTTCTTGCCCTGGCCACCCCCTTGTCGAGGTCTCTTACCTTTGCCGTAGCCATAATCGCCGTCGTCTTGTTCGTACTGACGCTTGCGATCGCTGTCGTTCTGGTATTGATTGGGATACCCGTAGCCTTGCATTTGCGGTGCCGGTGGTGCCGGCTGCTGACTACCTAGTCCGGCCAGTATTGCTTGTAAATTCGGTACTGGGGCTGGTTGAGGTGCCCCGTACTGGTTAGGTTGCGTCATATTCGCCAGAGCAGCGTGTAAATTGAAGCCAGGCGCCGACTGTTGTACAGGTTGAGGGATTTGCATTTGGGGAGTTTGTTGCTGGTTATTGGCATTTGCGAATTTTGCAAATATCGCTTCAAGGCCTGTTGAAGCAGCGGGTGCCGCTGGCTGCGGTTGTGGCTGCGGCGCTGGAGCCTGCTGTTGACTATTCAAAATCCGAAAAAGAGTAGATATATCAGGCGTTGGTGGCTGTGCAGTGACTGCTTGACGATTCTGTCCTGCAAGGTACTGGGCTTCACGCGTCTATATTATTGGTGAGCACTGTAGGAATCCTTTGCATCCAAACAAGATATACCTTGGTCTGCTCAATCGGCGCCCCAAAGCTTTCTTCCATTGAGGTCTCGCCAGCGAAGGGTTCTGGGGGTTCTCGAGGTGAAGATGGAATATCCGAAGGGGTTGTGTAGATGACCATGAGAGTAGACAGCTCCCGTTGCTCCTGGGCCCTTCGCTCATCGCTCTTCACCTCGACTTTCCCGCCACGGTTGCTACAATTTCGAGCAAGTTCGCTAGCGTCAATAAGGCCGAAATCAACCTCTAAAATTGGAGTCAGCAAACAACCTCATCTAGAGGAGCCTTCGCAACTCACCTTTGGGAGTAAACCAATCTGGTAAAACTTCATCTGGAGGCTCATAGTCCTCATCCTCATCCATCAGGTCAAGATCTCTGTGCATCTTCAACATTTGACCTTCTCCTCGACTGTCGCCGACATCGCGGACTTGGCTATCTTCGTGCCCAAGTTCCTCTTCTGGGTCATGCACAAACTCTCGTATTTGGACTAGATCGTCATCTTTGAAAGAAACCCTGAGTTTGCGGCGCTGTTCTTTGCGGAGCCGCTTTTGCTTTTCCTCTGAGGTCTCTGGTTTTCGAGTCTCCTCGGACTTTACAGGTGCGGCCTCTGCTTGTTTATTGAGGTTCGCCATCGTTGCAGCAAACGAAAAAGTTGGTTTCGGAGGCTCTGCGACGAGCTCAGACTTAATCTCGGAACTGGTGCTGGGGACTTGTCAGAAGATATCTAGGCAGCAATACATATCCCGAGATCAACGATTTGGAAATCGGTAGCAGGCTTACCTAGACTTGCTATCCTTCAGCTTCGAAGAAGTTCCCGGTTTCTTTGATGCCGACTGTAGACTCGAGAAGAAGCCAGAAGGTTTAGCAGTAACAGTATTGACTTTGACCCTCGAATCGGCTGAGGGCGTCTTTGTTCCTGCCTTTGAGTCAAACTTAGATGCTTGGCGAGCGTCAGAACCAGATGCAATTTTGGTCGTTGTTGCGACACCCCTATCGCCCTTCTTGGCATCGATTGGCCGTGTATTTTTTGTCTCGTTGGAGTTAGGATCCCGTGCTCCATCACCCAGCAGCTTTGCGTTTGCGCCATTCATTTCCTTAATCTGCGCTGACTTTTCGTCTGAAGTCTTCTGCTTTGATACCTCTGCGGCATTATCTAGAACTGTCTGTGCGAACCTTTTGCCTTGGTCGTCTCCTCTTTTGACTAGTCGAGGGAGCACTTTTTCCACCTTTGTCATTTCCAGCATCGACTGATCGATTGTAGCACATCGGGTCATGAGCTAAAAAACATCAGCAAAACTGTAGCATGAGGCCGATGATTGAACCAACCTCGAGGATGCTTGCGATGAAGCTTCCAGTATATTCACTGTCCTTAAATCGGTCTGCGAGGAATTGATAGAACACGACTAGAAGGGCAGGATTTTCGCCTAGTCTATGGAGACGTTAGTCTCCAATTCTTGTAAGGCGATCTATGTATGTATTTGTGAAGGTGAAAACATGCTAAAGCCAGTTTGATGATGACCTTGGTCGAGCGTAACTATCAAGCTACCACAAGCACCCACGATGACATCATCTTGATAGCCATTAAGGTACGCAAACCGGGTGACAACTCTCATGGTTCACGCCAAATTTTATGGCCTACTACAAAATATTCGAACGTGGTGTGCGGCAAAAAGCGTTCTCCATACACGATCGCTTCAGAATTAGGCAGCCAGCTCATGGAGTCTCACTCATGAGCCAACCAGAAGAATCAATTGCCCTGTTGGTACGCATTGTGCAGCCCGCCTACATCTCAAACTCACGGCATATTAAGGCTTTCTAGTAGAGTGTGTGACATCAAAGTGAAGAAGGACTAGAGAAAAAACACGTACTTTTCAATGATGTCCGGATGACCGTGCTTGAGAGTCAGACTGATGCATGATTCTAGGAGGCGCCGTGATTCGACAACTCGACGCTCATACGTCTTGATGCCGACCTGGTCTTTCTTTTCGATTGCTTGCTGCAGAGACGTCGTCTTCCCTTTCCATTTGTCGCGAATGGTTTTAAATATGTTCCAATACTCACCGAGGGCCGTTCGTATCACAGTACCGGAAAGTCCTACATTCTTTCTGGCCCATACGGCTTTAATGACGTCGTACTCAATCGCTTTGCTAGGATCTGCCGGACGATTCGCGGGAAGCGGCGAAGGTTCCTCCGGCTCCGGTACTTCTTCAGACTCCGAATAGTATTCCGATTCGTCCTCAGATTCAGATTCCGAGGATTCTGAAGGGGACACAGACTCAGTTATCGATCCATTATGTGCATGCGTAGATGCTGCAGGAGTACGTGGACCGGACAACTTTGTCTCTGCGGTCTTGAGCTTCTTCAGAACCGGTTCCCGATCTCGGGGCCAGGGGTCTTTTCCTTTCTCTGACATCAAGGTCAGCATTGAGATCGCGCAACGCACTGATATTGATAAGCACGGACCTAATTCGAGCAGACGTCTGAGCTCCTTCAAAGACTTTCTTCTCTTGAAGCGAGGTACCGTAGCTGCGTATCATGTTAGACAATTCGTGTTGAATATGAATCGACCACTTTTGTTTTTCTCACCCTTAGTTGTGCTGCGCGGTAGAGTGCCACTACCCACGAACGTAAAGCCATTAAGGTGCGTGGACTTTGTGGCGGTTGAAAGCTTTTGAGTAGGCCTAATATGCAAACCTTCGAGGAAAATGGTAGATGGTGGCGTCGCGGACGCAAGATTCATCCAGTCTTGGTGGTTAGAAGCAGGGACTCCTGTCACAGAAGTTCGTCGTATGGGCATGTTGGTGCCATGCTGTGAGTGCTGAGGCTCCTGGAGGTCAGCGTGGGCCACTTTGATCGAGGTTTCTGGAAAGACTCTATATACCTGACACGGTTCCTCAGTCTTTGTTGGAGGGAAGGGATAATTCTGCAGCGCTTGCGGTGAGATTGTCTCATTATGTTGCGGAAACCCTTGAGGGGCCGAGTAGTCATACGGAGTGCCAGTACTTAATGGTATTTGACCGTAGTTCAAAGCGCTGTCGAACGGAGAAGGAGAAAATGCCTGGCTTGTGTTGGGGTCGAAGCCAGAATAATTGAAAGATGCAGGATTCCTTGAGTATATTTGGTCATAGTCGCTCGACTGGCCTCCATAATTGTGCATGGGAAGCGAATTGGAAGACTGGTAAGGATTTTGTTGCCATGGCTGGTTTCCGTGATCGAAGCCATTGATTGGCTGCTGCTGAGCAGGAAACGCTTGAGGATTCCAAGACGAATCAAAGGCAGATTCATTATCGGCATGAACAAAAGAATTGAAAGGATCGTTTTGGCCACTATTGAAACCATAGTTTCCTCCTGCTCTTGTGGCATTATTTCCTCCATAATCTTGGCCCTGTTGTCGTGGATCCATTGTGCTGGAACGCTCGAAGGAAAGAAGACGCTCAGCCTTAGCGGATTTTAGTTTATCCACACTCCGGCACTACTGATGTAGCTATAACCAATGTGGTAAGGCGTTGGTGAGATTTTCGTGAATACGGCAGCCTGGTCTGTTGGAACTTTTCTTTTTTTGCTTTCAGGATTTGGATTTGGATTTGGATTTGGTGGGTATTGGAGCCTTTTCTTGGCTGTGATGAACTGGCCGTAGCTATGCCGTTGTTATTGGCGTAGACGTAGAGAATTGAATAGCTGAGAAAGTAGAGATTAGGTCTTGACTTGATGCATGTTCGAGTCGGTCAATTCTGTGTCACAATTGACCATTCAAATCGAGTACTTCGAGGTACAATGGTACTTAACGCCGGCCACAGAGAGCTGCTTGAGAATACCGAAAGATTTGGTGGGCAGAAAATCCACCCCAGCCGATGTACCTCACCACAGTCCACATCCAGCACGGCCTTCACCCTACTCCAGAATGCGTGAAAACGCGTCTAATCAATCCTTGACAATGCTTGAATCATTCAACGAGCAACCTATAACGCTCCTTGATGGAGTCGAGTGTTTGGAGATGAAGTTGTAAGTGAGATGCGGAGGAGAAAAAGTTCGCGACGTTTCACATGTTTTATTACATACCGCGCTATTGTTAGCCCCGAATCTTTGCCGTATTCATCTTGATCGGCAACATCGGGAGCATGTTATGAGGCCACCTTCCTTTTTGATTACAGTGTTGTCATGAAGCCAAAGCAAGCGGAGATTGTCTGAGGCAGTGAGACCGGCCTCTGTGGTGTCCCTACCTCTCTCTGGACCAAAAGTTTCCCGTCCAATATGGGCGCACATCAGCAAACGCTTCGAGACCGGCAAGTAGGTAGGCCTCCCTCTACTTAAGCTGCCACAGGAGCTTTGTTGCTGACTTGCTGGCAGCTTCTCTGGGCAAGATACTAAACCTCAACCATACGCCCTCCGCTACGTCTATCAATGGCCACGATCCAGCTGCCGCCCACGGCCTCATTCCCCAATCTACGCCCGTTCTGAATTCTGACGGAGACCCCATATGGAAGATCCTCGTGTTTGATGACCTAGGCCGAGATGTGATTAGCAGTGTTCTCAGGGTGAATGACCTACGGGGATTTGGCGTTACAATACATCTGTTGGTATACTCCTAAATGGCAATCGCGGATAGGCATGGGTTTAACGTAGAGCACAGCTAATTCTGTCTCCAGAAATATCAATGCCCCGCGTCATCCTATACCCGATGTTCCAGTCCTCTATCTCCTCGAGCCTACCGTGGCCAATCTTAACCTTATTAACCTCGATCTTGCAAAAAGCCTGTATGCAGATGCATACATCAACTTTCTCTCTTCGATACCCAGGCCACTGATGGAGGATTTCGCATCGCAAATCGCAGAATCAGGCACAGCTGAAAACGTGTCTCAAATGTACGACCAGTACTTGAACTTCATCGTGAGCGAGCCAGATTTGTTTAGCTTGGGCATGGGAAAAGATACGTACTGGGCTTTAAATAGTCCAAAGGCTACAGACGAGGAAATAGATGTGCTAGTAGACAATACCGTCAGCGGTTTATTCAGCGTTGTGGTGACAATGGGTATTTTGCCTTGATGTACTTCTAAAAACTAGCTCACAGTGTCCTAGGCTCCATACCAATCATTCGAAGTCCTCGACGCGGCCCAGCAGAGATGATAGCTGCAAAACTAGACCGCAAGCTCAGAGATCATATTTTGAACTCTAAGGACAACCTGTTTTCTAACCACGGGCAAAGGCCGTCGTCGGCTACGAACACCTCGTCCTCAAGACCAGTACTCGTTGTTGTAGATCGCAACGTTGACCTCATACCCATGCTCTCGCATTCTTGGACGTATCAGTCTCTTGTTCACGACGTCTTGAACATGCGTCTTAACCGAATTACCGTGGAGACTCTGGTCGATGCGGAGAATGCAAGCAAAGGAAAGACAAGAAGGGCATATGATCTGAACTCTAATGACTTCTTTTGGACTCGAAACGCGGGGATCCCGTTCCCACAGGTTGCGGAAGACATCGATACGGAACTCACGAAATACAAAGACGATGCAGCCGAGGTGACGCGGAAAACAGGTGTTTCCTCCATCGATGATCTGAATGAGACGGGTTCGTCAGCATCCCATCTCAAAGCTGCGATCACACTCCTTCCTGAACTGCGGGAGAGAAAGGCCATCTTGGACATGCATATGAATATCGCAACTGCACTACTTGAGGGAATCAAATCAAGGCAATTAGACAATTTCTTCCAGATAGAAGAAAATATCACCAAACAAACAAAAGCCCAAATGTTTGAACTTCTCAATGATGCTGAAAAAGGCAAAGAACCACTCGACAAACTACGTTTATTCATCATATGGTTCTTAAGCACCGAACAGGAAGTTTCTCGTGCAGAAATGGACCGTTTCGAGGAAGCTCTTACACGTGCGGGTGCCGACATTACTGCATTGACATACGTCAAGAGAGTCCGTGACGAAACGCGTATGACTATGATGACCTCAGCTCCCACTCAACCTACACCACCTTCTACAGACTCCAACATCTTCCGTGGCTTTTCTTCCATTTCCAACAGGCTGACTGACCGCCTTGGCGCTGGTGCTCTGGGGACTAATTTCGAGAACCTGATATCTGGAGTAAAGAATTTCCTCCCGGCAAACAAAGACATCACCATCACCAAGATTGTGGAGTCTCTTATGGATCCTGCTTCTGCTTCTTCTTCCGCCATCGCCAAGACTGAGGACTATCTTTACTTCGATCCTCGCTCTGCCAATGCGCGAGGCACTATGCCTGGCGCACCTTCATCTAGGCAAGGTCAACAAAGTGGACCGGGTAGTTTTGGTCCCGGCTCCAACGCGACATTCGGACAAAGAAGACAAGGTTTTAGTGAGGCAATAGTATTCACCGTTGGTGGTGGAAGCATGGATGAGTACGGAAACTTGCAAGATTGGGCACATAGGACGAGTGCTGGGCAAGGCGCCGGCGGCCCAAGGAGAAGAATTGTTTACGGAAGCACGGAGATCGTTAATGCAGAAGATTTTGTTGGTGTAGCAGCGAGATTAGGCACGGAAAGCGGATAGTATTTCCAGGCCATGTCCTATACCCATCAAAACCTGACCTGATCTACACCCTCTCACTAATCCATATAGCTCCTTTACAACCACTTCTGATGACCCTATTCAACAGCTCATATGGCTTTGCCTCCCTCGCCCCCTCCCCCACCGCCTCATCCAAATGCTCCAACTCCTCATCGCGAATCCTCTTCAACGTTGATACCAACTCACGCATTTCCTCTCCTACTTCCTCCCCTCTTTCCTCCATTTCCTTTACCCATCCAAGCAATACACGCACTTGCCCATTATAATGCCTTCCAATCTCCGTCTCGACGGCCTCTGTACACGCCATAGCTGCCTTCCTGCCCATTAATCCGGTCCCCCAGCCGAGTATGGAGGCAGCGGCGGACCAGACTGGATACATAGCCGTCGGCCTTATGCGGTGTTTCGCGAGCATCTCGTTGAAGGTGGAGAAGTGGCTCGCTTCTTGAGAATACATGTGGTGCATAAGCGGCCGTAGATGAGGGTGTGCGCGGGTTATAGGAGGTGTTTGGTGGGTATAGATTAGAGTTGCAGCAAGCTCGCCGGCTTGGTTGACTCGGAGAGCGCAGTCAAGGAAATCACGCTGTTTTTCTGAGAGAGGTTTCCGGCGTTTGGCTGAGGAGGGCCTGTCTAAAGACGATGGCGATGGCTCGCTGTTTGGAGAGGCCGAAGAAGTTGTAATTGACGCATAGCGAACTCGAGACCGATAAACGGTGAAGGTGGGGAGGAGGAATTCGAGAATCGGAGTGGGGCGGTGAAGAGCTTGACTTAAAAATGATCGAGCGGCCATTGCTGCTTTCAGGAGGTATGATCACTGCCACTATCACGCAGGAAGAGTGAGCAAAAAGCGTATTGAAAGCGGGATTTCACTGTCCTGCCCTTGCAATATATTTACACCTTGTAAAAACCAAACTTCGCCCGAAGGGGCGCTTGCGGCGGCTGATGTCTTGGCACAAAGGAGGCACATCGTTCGCGGAAGTGAATGAATATCTCTTTAACCTTCACTCAAAGCATTCGACACTTGGACCAACCCCTCCCAATTCTTTAGCTTCTTCAACAGCGTCTGCAAAACTCAACTCGCAATAAAATTTGACTCTGCACTATTACTTCTGCTTCAACTGCGCACGATCTACGAAATCAGCTCCATCACACCAAACCTACTGCTGCTGCAACGTTGACTTCTTCAATCCATCAAGCTACTCGGGCGAAGCTGGCTTCGTCATAGTGGCACAACACAGGTCCTGATCAACACCGCCCCTAGCGCCTGAGATGGAGGTCGACGATGCGGAACTTCTTGCTCTTGCGGGAGGTGACGATTCTTCCGATGAGGAGACAACAGAGGCACCTCCTACCGCCGCAAAGGCTATCTCTCCCCTACCTACCATCGCTCTTTCTCCACCACATGTCAAAGACCGATCCAGTGCGACCCCGAACGCATCCGCCAAGCGTGGAGGCGCTAGCAAAGCCGTGAAGAACCGCAAGGCTGAGTCTGAGGACGAAGGTGAAGCGTAAGTCATTGCAAGAGAACTCAAAATCTTAACACAACATTCACACCCATCTCCAGCTCTTCCGCACCTGGATCACCAGACTCTCTACAATCTGCTCCAATGTCTGAATCCGACTCAGATGCCTCTCCAGCCAATGGCGCTGGTGCCGGAGGTCCCATCTTCCCAATCGACAATAAATTTTACTCGGAGCAAGACAAGCGAAAGATCATGGCCCTCTCGGAAATTGAGCGCGAGTCGATCCTCGCGGATCGCGCTCAAATTCTCGAACGCAACGTGCAAGACCAGCACCTTCGTCGTCTATTGCAAACGCGCGGAAATGCAGATACAAAATCGGCCGACAAGAAGCGCAAAATTGGTACTACCGATCTCGAAGATAGCCCAAGAAAGAGTTCTCGCCAGAAGACTACACTGGGAGGACGCAAAGTTGGAGAAACATCAGCGGCCATCGATGCATATAAGCGTCAGCGTGAGGAGAAGAGCCTGCGAGACCAGCAGCGGAAACGTGATGGAGCAAATCAAAAAGACCGCCGGGTACGAAGCTCTAGTGAAAATAGATATTCAAGTGCCGATGCTGAGGGAGAGAGCGAGGTTGAGTGGGATGATGGGAAACTCAAGGTGGACGACTACAACTTTCGTAATGCGCAGCCCGCGGACTACAACGATGTCCGCCGCGCGACTCTCTCTCGCGGGTTACTCGCCGACTATTGCTTCCATCCAGGGTTTGGGGACGCTGTCAAGGACTTTTATGTCCGTCTGCCATCGGAACCAAAGATTACTGGTGAGATGAACTATGAATTGATGTTGATCAAGGGTACGCTCTACTCACTCTCTGGCCGTGCCCTTCACTAATGGTTTCAGGGGTTGTGGAGAAAGAAGGCGTCGACTATGCGGTGGAGAGGCCGAATGGAAAGAAGATTGTTACCAATCAACACGTCCAGCTCACGGTTGATGGAGCCGTGAAGGATCTCCACTTCGCAGCCATCTCGAATTCGAGACCCACAGAAGTATGTTGTGATCTCCGCCTCGATACTTACAGTACTAAGGCGTGCAGGCCGAGGTTGCAAACTATAAAAACGCCATAAGTGATTCGGGGAAAACGCTGCCTACCAGGTCTTTCCTCACCTCAAAGCTCGCAGATTTCGATACAGTCGTCAAACATCGCTTCACGGACGAAGAGCTCACAGAGAAGCTGAAACGCCAAGGCGTTATGCAGAAAAAGGACGCCTACTTTGAGCGTAACAGCATTAACGCCCGTCGTCGCGCCGCCGAAGCGAAAGGCGATGAAGTCGCAATTTCCAAGTGTGACGTCGAGCTAGCTGTTCTAAATGGACCAAAGCTCAGATACGGCACCTTCCTTATCGACCCTAGGGCCAAACCCGTTGTCCCTGCTGGACCGACCCAACAGGAGCGTCTTGCTGAATTAAACAGAGCCAACCGCAAGGCAAACCGGGAGAATGTTCGCAAAGCTCAACTCGCAGAGCGCAAGGCTGACCGGATAAATCGTGAAGCCGTTCAGCGTGGAGAGGCCATGCCCAATTCCTTTGCGCGGGTCAAGACCTACGCAAAGACTCATCACGATGCCCATGAGACTCTGAATCCACTTCTTGCTCGCCAAAAGGGCAACAGTCGCGACAGTCGTTCTGCCACCCCTGCTGCAGTCACTACTCCCAAGATTGAGGCGACAAAGCCGGTGTTTCCCAGTCCAGCCCAAAAGTTCACTACTTCAGGCATGCCTATACTCGGGAACCGCAACATGGACGACGAGATCATCGCTTCCATGGACTTGGGGATTGACATTGAAATCTAGGGGTGCTTGTGCTTGTGAGACCTTGGCACGGAATTGAGAGAGGGACGAGACAGACGACTTTTTACTTGCAGGATAGGAAGCTAGGAAGGGGGGAAGCTAACTGGCTTTCGGAGACACATTTGGTTTTTTAGCGAGGCGCAGGTTTTCCGGGGACTTGAAGGAAAAGTAGAGGAGGTGCATATGGACCGAATTGATAAATATCATTGAAGACGTACTGTTAGAAAATCTCGGGGCATTTATGATACGGAGCAGGAATCTGTTTCTATGTAGAGCATCCTCGGCCGAGCGTTTACGCAGCTTCTCTGAAAGCATCTCTCAAGTTAGACTCTTCAAACCCTGATGAAGTGCAACGTACGTTCCAACACTGAATCTTGGAGACGTATACTGGCACACTGGATTACTCTAGAGTACTTTAGATTGTACGGAGTAAGTAGGGTGGTAGGCAGAGTAGAATGCGCTAAAATCTATGCTAGCAGTCCCCGAATCGTTTTCGCCCGCACAGGCGGAGAAGGAGAAGAATAAAGACAATAGCAGATGACTCTTGAAAAAGTCGTTTCATATTCCCCATCACCAGTCACTCTATTCACTTTGCTTTATCTGACACAATAGCTTTTCGCTAGCTCCCTCTACAAAGGCCATTAATGGAACTACGACTATATCTCTTGCCTTCAGAACTCTGCCGATTCCTCTTACTTGATTTTAAATAGCACACAGTCTTCAAGGAACCTCGTCGCCATCATACTCAAAAATTGTTACCAACATATTCCCCGAAGCTATTACATCTGCTGTACAATATGCGCGACTTACGTCGACAAGCTCTTGAGAGCGGTAAGACTACGTCGCGCAAGGCGCGCTCTAAGGTATCTTCTCCGGCCAACTCGAAGCCGAGTTCGCCCGCGACGTCTCGCGCCGCGAGTAGGGTAAGGGGAAATAGCAGTAGAGCGGGCTCAGATGATGAGGAAGAGCTCAGTGATGAGACATCGTTCAGGTAAGAGTGCTCCCTCTACGCTTGCATCGTCTTCGGACGAGGCCGCGCTCCTTTCTCATACTACATGGGACTAGCAGTGCTAATGAAATGGTAAAGTGTTGGTTCCATCGACGAAGTCCTCAACGGCGATAGTACAGAACACTCGGGAGACGCATGGAGGCTGGAGCTCGCAGACCGGGTAGAGGAAATACTCGCTAGGAAAGGCAGCACCGTGCAGGGAAGAGAAAAGTGCTACAAGGCCTACGTACACATCCTGACCTCGCAGTATGCGGAGGAAGAGATT
Source organism: Alectoria sarmentosa (assembly GCA_009733775.1). Lineage (NCBI taxonomy): Eukaryota > Fungi > Ascomycota > Lecanoromycetes > Lecanorales > Parmeliaceae > Alectoria > Alectoria sarmentosa. Next base: position 139,789 of record WOGZ01000049.1, read on the forward strand.
CGTGGCAAGGAAGCAGAGCTCGTGGTTGCTTTTCTCAAAAGCATCAAGGAAGAAAAGACGGAAAGAGAGACGATACTCGCCATCAAAGGTTTGTCCATCATCTCCCCTTTTCGCTACTTTGCTAATCTCTCGTAAACAGCGCTCGCAATGACTCTCATGACCTCTCCCTCCGATCTTATATACGAAGCCGCCTCCACTCCCCTCAAACGCGCAATCTCCCATTCAACCTCCACCGCCTGCAAAGCTGCTTCCATCCACACACTTAGCACTTGCACCTTTTACGGCGGCGCCTCTGACGACGAAATACTCGAAAACATGGACTTTCTCCTCGAAATAATCACCAGCGACGGCCACATCATCGCTGCGCCCGACGAGCCTGAGCCTGTCACTGCCGCCCTTGAAGAATGGGGATTCCTCTGCACCCTTCTAGACGACATTTCTACTCAATCCGAAGACGCAGTCGAAGCGTTCGCTGAACAGATCACATCCAGCTTTCCGTCAGTCCAAATAGCAGCCGGCGAAAACATAGCTCTCCTCTTCGAAAAATCTTTTAAGCAAGTCGACCCAGAAGAAGATAGCTTGAACGACTACGCAGACAGCGAAATCATGTCCGACCCCGACGAGACCCCCGGCGTCCCCAAGCTCATTCGCCTCTACCCCGCCTACCGCCGCACCGACCAGCTAATCCAGTCCCTCCAATCCATCGCCTCAATCAGCACGCACCATCTCAGCAAAACCGACCGCAAAGCCCTCCGCACCAACTTCGCAGACATCTTAAACTCCGTCGAATACCCAACCCGTGGCCCCAAATATCAAAACGCCATCAGCGATGAAACCGGTAAGCGGTACGGGTCGAGGATGGTGGTGAGGATACACAAAGGCGGCGTGATAAGGATCGACAAGTGGTGGAAGTTGACGAGGTTGCAGGGGCTGAAGAGGGTATTGCAGGGGGGCTTTGTGGGACATTATGAGAAGAACGAGGCTGTGTTTGAGACATTGCCGATTATGATGAGCAATGATAGATGAGAGAGGGGGACGAGGATAAGGATTGACGATGGGTAAAAGGATAGTTTGGGGTGCTGCAGACGAATCACATTCTATGGAGTTGACGGCGTTTTGAGAATTGATGTTCCTAGCTCATGCGCGAGTTCATTTATGCGAACTTTCGTGTCATCATTACCCTTTTGTTCTTGTCAAACTGAGTTTGAACGCAGGAGTCGTACAGGCACGGAGAAAGGAACGGGAATTAGCCATGTTTTCAGGCAGCTCATAGTGGTATATACCCTTATACAATCGTCATGTTACACAATTCACACAATTTTTACATTTCAGACTTCAGTGAATTGTCGGGGTTAGTAAATACCAGCCAGTCTCAATGATCGCACATGTATAGCCGCTGCAGAGAGAGATGACCAAAGCTATGAAGTCCAGCCGACATCCACCAGATAATTGTACCAAGAACAATTATTTGTAGCCCACAAGAGTCAACGCCATCGCTTGTGCATGTGTCGAATGGAAGGAAGTATATGCCGCCGTGGAAGAGCGAGAACGAGGAATGTAGCTTTTGACCGTAATTCCTCTGCTTATAACAAAATGATAGATGAGGTGTCAATTGCTTTTTCGCGTTAGCGCTTGCACCACCTCTCCGAGAGATCAAGAAACTTACTAGATTTCCAAAGGCGCCAGCCCATCAATACTATACAACCAGTTCCCTCCCTGCTCCTCCCTGGCCAGCCAATCGTACGGCCAAAGCACCAAATGGCCTTGCACCATCTGCATCAGGTCATCCGCATCACTAAGAGCGATGATATCGTCGCTAGCATGGAATTCCCTTCGCGAGCTGCGAGTGGTCGCTCTTCTCCTTCGCTTTTGAGTGGACGTGTTACGGTTGAGGGCATCGGAGTAGGCGACAGAAGGCGGCGGCGGCGCCTTGGTCGTAGCTTCTGAGTCAAAGGTTGTAGCAGGTCTCAGTTCATTGGAGGAGCGAAAGGGGACCTTTTCATCGATGGTGGTGTCCGTGTCAGCGGCACTGGTTGATCTTGGGCGCTTGTCGTTAGACTCTGTTGCGTGTCGTTCAATTTGTGCCTTGTTGGCTTCCTCGGCCCATTCTTCGATGTTGCCCATAGAGTGATTGTTGTGGTGATAGTCTTTGTGGCTGTCTTTCTGGCCCAAGCTATGCATAAGTTTCTCCCCGAATGTCTCGGCTTTGCTTTCCGCGTCGCCGGCCCTCTCGCCGATGGGTCCTAGTAGACGAAGCTTGTCAGGAAGACTGACATTACCTGGAGGTCCACTAGAGCCGGGAGCATCCTGCTGAACTCGGTCCTTGCTCTTGCCATCGCCTTGTGCTTGGAAGAAGCGCTCGGCGTACGCTGAGTATTCTTTATATTCTTTCCAGGATTTGACGTCGTTATCTGGCATGCATCGGAAGACTTGCCGGAAGAGCTTGGTGTTGTTCTCCGCTACGGCGTGCCAAGTATCAAGGAAGAAAGAATCGTTGAGAGGGTCGCGCATGCAATCCTTGTCGACAAATGGTCGCTTCATATCAGCCACGAGAGGGTTCGTAACCTCAGCTGCCTTTTGCGATGGCGTTCGTTGTAAAGAGGGTCCGCCAATGTCGGTATCGTCGGTCATGGGCAGGGGAGGCAGCGTCGAAGTTTGAGACAACCCAAGTGTTGCCGTGCTGGTTCGAGTCAAAGGGAATGGAGGTAGTGCGGCGTTACCATTGCCATCGTCATCAGTAACAGGAGTGTACGACCTTTTTCGTGGTGAGTCTTGTTTGTTCGGTGATAATGGTCTACCTTTAGCAGCGTTGGCATCTTCAGGCGATAGCAACACCTCTTTGCCGCCGGTCTTGCCAGTCATCAGGTACGTATCACGACGACCAGCTTTGCCAGCATCCTCTTCTCGCTTCCATGCATCTCTTCCCTCTCCGTCGACATCTTTTTTGTGCTCTACATTGTCGTTGACTCGAGGGTCAACGGTGAGCTTCTTGTTTGACTTTAAATTGGGATTGTTAGCCTGCTGCACTGGAGCATCATAGTTGAAACTGGACATTCTTTCGGCCTTCTGAATGGCCTCGTCTTGAGCTCGATGCTTGGCCTCTAGGAGTTTGTCTGCAGAATCACGATCCACAGCCTCCTTGCTGTGAAATTCATTCATATCATTCTCCCATTGTTGCTCTTTCTGATCTTTCTCCTCCTGTAGATCATCTTCCAAGACTTCATCAACGTCAATGCCAAGATGTTCCCGCATGAGGCGCATTCGCAAGGTGTGAGCAAAACGGCCAACGAGATATGGCTCGCCGTCCATGGTTGACCAGAGCATATCAGTATCCCGGACCACAGCCGCACACTCAGAATCCCGAGAGCCAAGCATCGAGCGCTCATTGATGTTCGCTGAACCAATGATTACTATTCTGTCATCGACAACCATGCACTTTGCATGAATGTAGAGCTGCTCTGTCACGAGCTGCTTATTCGGTCCGATCCTGCCCCATGAGCGTAAGCTGTAGAATTGAATGTAGTCCTCGGGCTCGATGCCTTGGGCGCGTACTCGACCGAAAATGGATGCCTCTCCTCGGCATATGCTCCGATATTGGCATTGCATAATAAGTCTGATACTTGTGCCATCCTGTTGATCAACGGTGTTCTGGAACCCGGGCATCAGAGGAATGACTATGACTGCACGCCAACTTTCCCTTCTCTGCGAGGCTCTGACGATTCGCTCGACCAGAGCATCGCCAATATGATTCTCGACCCGAGTACCTTCAACCTCGCAACTGCTGATGAAGAATTGATTTTCAATATAGACAAAGTGCTCCGATTGCTCAATTGTTTTGATGTAGGCGTTCATGATGCTATGCTCAGTATGGTTTGGCGTCCCTAGCGACCACCAGCAGGCGGACCGCAGTATCTGCACTTCACATGTACCATTAAGCCCTAGAGCTTCAAGGTCTGCTGGCTGGAAGTCTGGTGGAGGTAGTAAGAACGGAGTGGGTCGAGTTGGTTTGCGTTGGCGTAGGATGTAATTCCATCGTTGCACGAAATGCCTAGTCAAATCGCGGGCGGGCTGGCCTACAATTTGCATATGAATATCATGCCATGGCATCCGAGGTATCTTGGACCTATCGTACATCTCTTCGTATGGCTTTCCTAAAGCATAGAAGTCCTGAACTCTGGGATTGGAGTAGTCCTTGCCCGGCCAAAGCTGACAGTGATCAGCATCTTTCGGTGCGTCAGACGCTTCGAAGCCGGTCAACTTGTCATCCACAACGGAATGCTGAGGAGTGTCCCATCTACCGAAACATAGATCGATCCCCCCAACAAAGGCTACCATGTGATCAACGATGCAGATCTTCTCGTGATGAGCCCAGAAGAAGGTATTTTGTCGGAATTGATTTGGCGACCGTTGGACAAAAACATTGTGATGCAAGTCAAGAAGTGAGAATTTGGTGTATTCGGAGTCGATGGGAATGGCGGAGTTGATGTTGCGGTACATTATGACGAAGACTTTCACTCCTTCTCGTGCTTTGCGTTGAAGTAGTCTATCCAGCCGCCATTTCTGACTGATTGCGGCAGGCCTTCGCATGTATAATTCTGGGCTCAGCCACCAGTCGTGAATGTAAATGACATCTTTGGCCATGCTTATCGCTCTAGACACGTTCCACATATAGTCTCTGCCGTCAACTAGCCACTGGGCAAAGACGTTAGAACGGACGGGAGCGAAGCTGTCGAAACGCTTGGGCTTGGCCCAGGAAGTATTTGTGAGCATCCATTTGATCGACTCTTCGAATTGGTGCAGTTGCCTTTCAGTCTTAGCCAGCAGCTTTAGCTTCCTTTCCGAATTATACAGCTTCAAGCTATGGTGCTTTGGATGTGAAGCCGATTCCTTTGCAGCCTTTGCCATGTCTTTGGGCTTGTGCTCGCGCAGGCCTCTTCTCTTAGTCTGAACTCGAAAGCTGGAATCTACCAAGAAGACATCGTATATATTCATCTCTTCTGGGGAGTCTACACAGACAACGTAGCTGTGACGAACAGAGAACCATTTGGGACCGTGGCGACCTGCAAGGAGAGACGGTGTCCAAGCTTTCCGAAAGTCAACCCCCTTCCCGGACTGAATGATAAGAAGTCCTTCTTTTCCATGGTAGCTTCCTTCAGCAGCAAGGCGCACGCCCAGGGCAGAAAGTTCAAGGAATTTGCACAATCTATTACTTTCGGGCCGAAAAATGAGATATCGAATCATCTGCTGGAGATAAAGCTCAAGCTTCTTGCGCTGCCTTTCTGGATATGCGTCTTTGCGCGCTGGTGCACTGGGCCCATCTCCGCCATGTACGTTGGTAGCACTCGACTTTCGCCTCAGAATCCCTAAAGAAGGACGGCCTTTCCTCTTACTGGCACGTTCTGCTCCACTTACCTCACCGCCACTTGGACCGGTCCCTTCACCATCTTCCTCATCTTCGGAGTCGCTTTTAAGACCTCTTGCATCTCGTAGATACGGGAACGCGCTCCTTGGGAAGCGCGGCAGCTTCGTACGTGCATCGGCGTTCTTCAATCTGACATACTTTTGAGCGCCGATCTGTATCTTGTAACGTGTGTGTAAGGTGACAAAGTCTCTAAGCGCGCGGTGAATGACCCATTTCATCCTGGTCAATCCATTGCCATACTCCATTTCAATTCGAAATATCATGTGACGTTCACCGGATTTTGAGGAGACCTGCTGGCTGTCCGTCAATCGAACTTTGAGCTGTTCCAGTAATATTGGTATTCGCTTGTTTCCGTGTTCGTCTCTTTGGAACATGCTAGCAAGTATAAGCGCTGCAGGAACGCCAGCTGTGAGTTCAGCAAGCAGCTCAGCAGACTTGGCATGATCGATGGTGTTCTCGGCTTTCCGACGTTGGCCCATCATTTTCAATCCGGCTTTGAGTTGTCGCCATTTCGCTGCACTGATTGTTGTGGCACGCTCGCCTCGATGACCCTTCCATGGCGAGAAAGGAGAGGAGTCGGTACCGTCATTACTTGTTCCGAAACCAGTGAGCCGTCTCAAATTGCTCGGTCGGCGTTCTTCGGTAGGAGTTTGCTGGCTTTGCTTGCGGCTGCCTGCATAGCTCAACCCGCGTGGACCATGAACCCATGCACTACCCCTACGCCAAGCGTGGGCTCGACGAATTTTGTCTCGGCCTTCATCCTCAGAAACCCCTTGGCGTCCTTCTGTGGGTAGATCTGTCATAGTTGCTCTTCGCGGGAGAAATGAGGGGCGATATTTGTCATTTGGAGTCATGGAATTAGAAGAAAAGAAACCTGGCCGCAAGTTTAGTGGCATCGTTTTCGGGGTCGTCGGGGCCGTCTGAGGCCCTCCGTCCTGTGGTCGTCGACTCTTCCGCCTTCTCCTATGCGAAGAGCCTGTAGCATCATCGTCTCCAGTGCTCTCCTCTGCATCAGCGTCGAGATCACTTTCTCCCTCCCTTAGCATAGCATTCATGGGCTCATCTCCCTCTGAGAGATGTGAGACCCTCCGCTCGTCGACAGAGTTCCCACCAAGGCTGAAGCCACTTGATGCCCTCTTGTGGGATTGCACACTAGGCGGGCTGGCGAAGGCCTTGAGCTTGTTGAACAATGCTCCTCCACGTCGACTTCTATTCACAGTCTCATCACCAGCAAAGTCACCGGACCCAGATCTTCGGTGTGCACTGCCCGACTGCTCTGTGTGGACTGCTGGACGCGAAAATTGGACGATGGGTGGACCTTGGGGGGTGGAGCTCTCTGAGATGACAGGCTTTGTTGGTTCATCTTGCATTATTCCACGGACAAGATCGGCTGAAGCTCTCCGTAGAAGCAATTGGTCTGCAATGCCACGCAGCCGCGATATATCTGCTGGGTTGCCGTTTATTCCATCCTCATATGTATCGAGACTGTGTCCAAAAGGAAATCCGGAGGGCTCGGAGGCTGTAGAAGGACCAGCTAATGCGTCTTTCTTTGTGGAACCATTTGGCTTTCGTTCTTGACGAATTGGAGAGTATGTGACGCCCTTATGGTGATCTCTGGTAACGGCGTTTGATGGTGGCTCTACGAGATTCTGCGCGTGCGGCAAGCAGTGGGCAGAGGAGGTACTTCGTGGACTGCCTTCCGCCATTTTGTACAGTTTCAGTCCCTCATAAGCGGGACAAGGAGAAATCCTCCTCCTTCAAAGACGGTCTTTTCTGTATGCTTCTTATATGCATCAGGCGGAAGATTTCAGCGAAACGCGCTGGAAAACCCAACCAATTCGTCTTCTGTGCAGTCTAACACTGCGCGAACATTTCGGAGATAGGTGATTCTCAAGGTATAGAGGGTCCTTGGGCTTTGCAGGGTGAGCTTCAGGGGGGGAAATTGGTCTGAACTGTATTAAGGCTCAATCTTCGATCTCATCTCTTCTCTTCAGTGCTCAGACTCACGTCAGCGGTCCCTGGGTCGATCAATACATTTGTGACTTCGTTCCAGGTTCTCGAAAAGCAGAAGGCTTGGCGTCATGGCGGCCGAGGACCGGGACCGACCGCCTAGCGCGAATGTGTGTAAATTCGAGGATTCCACCAGCAGTCTCTTGGCACTGCCCATGCACTCCTGCTACGTTCTCGTCATATGTACGCAAGAGGCTGTACATATGGTAGAATATCTAAGGTAGCATGTTCTCCTACCATAACTCGACACGGAATCACTTCACGTCCCCCAAATGCTCCAGAACCTCAACAGGCTCCCGTACGACGAAATCATTTTACCCACCAATGGATCAGTCACCGCCACTTGCATACGACAGGGGTGGATCAAGAAGGAGAAGAAGAAGAAGACAAGAACCAACGAGATATAAAAGCTGGGCGTGCGATACGTCGAATCCAATCCGATAATCCTTATACCACTCCCAGCCTCAGGTTCATCACCTTCGACCAAGCCCAGCATGATCTGGGGGTAGAATCAAGAGAAAGGTGGGAGAGGGAGCGATACTCCGATCAGATTGCAAGCTTCCTGCCGATGCAGTCGGCGGCGCTGCCAAAGGATAAGAGGTCACAAAAGTCTTCTTACGGGAAAAACAAGGAGGACAAGCTCTTCGTCAATGCGCTGCTGAAGGACAAGGGACTGAGTTCACACGACTGGAGGATAGCACTTTCCGACCTGCAAAAATACTACACACCCAAAAATATTGATAAACGCAAAGAAATTATTACCTGCGATCAAGCACTGAATCTGGTCCAAAATACTGGCTCTCATGCCCAAGATCTTGATGGCAGCAATGAGAGTCAAAGCTTTGCGCGAAGAGTATCCTCTATATCACGCAACCATAGATCTTTTAGGCTTGCTCGCAACATTTCTCCCCCCATTGAATGGTTGGAAGTAAATTTGGCAATGTATGTCGAGGCTCTCGCCGATTCTCAGAAGAATCAGGCCAAAATCCCTTGGGCAGAAAAGCCCCGGCTGAAGGAGTGGACCAATATTGAGGATGTTGTGGCTACTTTTGATTCGGTCTTCTATAGTACGGCATTACAGAAATCCTTGAGCATCGAGGCTTGCAACACCGCGTTGCGTTTCTTCTACGATCACGGAATGATGGCAAAGGCCCGGTCTCTCTATATTCGTATGGAGGACTTGAAGATGCAGATTCCGACAGAAACCTTTAACATCTTGTTGCGCGGTTCAGCTTCGCAGAGGGACCTTCACAACTTCACGTTCCTTCTGAACAACATGACTCGGCGAGGCTTCAAACCTAATGAGGAGACATGGGTCCTGTTCCTCCAAGTCATCGATACTAGCACGGTGCGAGCGATCATTGTTCGGAAGATGGCGGAAATGAATATGCTAGACAGAATTGAGATAAGGAGAGACGTTGCTACTCACATGGTCCACTACGAGCTCGTAAACCACCTAGACGATGGCCATGATCCACATAATTTTCTTGATCACATGAATAGCAAGTATGGAATCGGATGGCTCTCGACTACTGCGGGCAACAAGCTTTTGAACGAGGTGGCCAAGCGTAAATCGGTAGCGGAGAGCCTTAGTTTGCTCTATGAGATGAAACAAGCTGGCTTCATGCCCGACGACATCTCAATGAATACGCTGCTTCGGCACTGTTTACCATTGAAGCGGCACGAGCTAGCAATTGAAATACTAAGTGCTTTCAAATACCACTACAGACTGCAACCAGGGCGGCAGGTATACGAGACACTTTTTATACAGGCGTGGAGAAGTCGCTTGCTCAATTTCTCTAAAGTCATCTGGAGATCTGCTTGTATCTACGGTACAGTGTCCCCCAAACTTCAACACCTTGTTGTCCAGAGTCTGCTTTCTTATACAACCACGCTTGACAAACGGGTTCAGTCAGACGATACGGCCGAGCCTAGCAGTTCTAGCAGATATGCGAAGTTTGAGGAAGTTGCTGGAAGGTTTGTTACTGGAGTGGACGGCCCTAGAGGAGCGGAGTTGAATCAAGCCAAAGACACTCTGGAATTAGACCCTCGAAGAAGGACCTTGAAATGGGCGCAAGTTCTTGTAGAGAGTAGTCTCCGCATTGCCAGGACTTGCCGGCTAAAAAGTGATTTGCCGCAGCTGCTACGCCAGGCTCTGACAATAGACAAGACTTGGGCTGCCGAAGGTTCATATGGAAAAGATGACTGGCGGGATATGTTCCCACATGCCATCGTTGTGGATGTGGAAGTCATAGAAAGACGCCGACGCAGACATCCACTGCGCCTGCGGAAGCACATGATTCGAGGCCGTATTGCCACTCGCCAGCTCACACGGAACAGGCACTCATTACGACGCTCAAATGATCAAGGATCATTTCAATTGAGGGCGGATCAGCAAACAATTAAGAGCATCCGAAAAGTCAAGAGCTTCCGCAAATTTCGAGGCCGTATTGCCACTCGCCAGCTCACACGAAAAAGGCACTCATTACGAGGCCCAAATTATCAAGGATCACTCCAATTGAGCGCGGATCAGCAAAGAGTCAAGAGCATCCGAAAAGTCAAGAGCCTCCGCAAATTCGGCCCGCCTGTGGAAAGGAGTCAAGGCACTCGGACAATTCCGTCTCTTTTGACATCAAGACTCTCGAGTATTTGGCGAAAGTACCCTGCTCGCCCTCTTTTCGCTCCTTTCATTCGATTCCCTAGTCTCGTGAACGAAGGCGAAAAACCCCCTTCCTAAGGGATTTGGCGGCACCAGCGGCATCATCTGCGATATCTTCGCCACTGCTCCCGGTCCGTAATCGGAACCAGGAACGTCCAAAAATCCCGTGCCCACCTCAATTCAAGGACCGAGCTCTGGTGTCACCCGTGGGCTCTTCTGAGAGGGGGATTCGCTACGAAGATGTCTGAGATCTTGTGCACTCGACTTCCCAAGCTCCTGTATAGTAATAGTACCAAGAGCTCATGTTCATGTACCGAAAGATACCCATTTGGCATTGTAATTAGCCGCAAGTGTTGCGTTAATACGAGCCTGTAATCTACCTATATCGCATCTCGCATCTCAGGGGCACTGATCAAGAAGATTATATGCAATTAAATCCGGTAGGTCGTATGCAGCTAAGGTGGATACACACATACATGCTTTAGCTACGGCATCAGTATGAAAATATTACACCCAAGCTCAACAAGACAGGCCTATGCTTATCTTCTGTCCCCCTTTTATGCCTTTCAAATCTGGTGGTAGGCCGGCTGTCAGGAAACACTTTCGCAACACTTTTGGCGGGTACCAACCAGAACGAACTGGCTCTCCATGTTTGAGAGTTATTGCATAAAGAAAATTCGAGACCGGAGAAAGTTGATGGATTGCTCTTCACTTCATATCGACGAGATGTTCAAGATTCATCCCGCTGCGTTTTAAGTTCATTTCCTCTGGTAGCGGGCCTCGTGAATGATACCAAATTTCAACCTCTTCGCCATCGTACCGCCTTTATCGATCGCCCCGAATGATCGAACAGAGGGGGCCATGGCTGGTCCAGTTGTAGCTCGAGACATCTGTCTAGGAAAGATCATGACGTCCACAACTAATTTGACTGGGCATTTGTAGCTGCAGTGCTCGTGCTGGCTGCACGGCGTCAGCCACGACGATCGCCACACCGTTACTTGATGGGCTTCATTCATCATCACATACTCGTAAGCAACGCATTTGCCCAATGCCCAGCTGTTTCGAGCTCCTTCTCCGCGATCTCGATCTTCTCACTCAACCTTCGATTTACCGCGAGATCGGTATAAACAGAGTAATTGGATGTCAACAAACAAAGCACTGACTCTCCTCTCACGCATCCGATGCTCCTTCTGCCAATTCAGCAATATCTCGTCCTCCATCTGTCCCAATTATACCAAGTCGCGTGCCTCGAACGCCACCAGGTGGTGAAATGCCGGATGTTGAAATAGTTGGGGGCTTTTTGCACGCCGTCGAGACATAGATGGATGCGGTATACGAGATGTTGGGCTTGTTCTCAAATGGCGTCATATCTCATGTAGAGCTAGTCTTGTCGGGATTTCAGTTGCTGCAGGAGCTTGGTGTTGGGATTGCGAAGAGGATCCATTTGTTGCTGTAAAGAATGGTCTGGGACATATGGGAGGGAAATAGGAGGCCAGAGATGGCGGTGGAGGCTTATGAATGGGTGGTTTGGAATAAAATTATCCGAAGAGAGTGAGGGTTGAGTGCGGACCGCGGCTCCTGACCTCTTACGAAGTCAGGTCATTATTCTCCATAAATGCTACGCCAATTTCCCCTCAACACACCCGTCTTCATTTCAAACGGTTGCTGCGGTTTGGGGGGGAAGACGACGCTGGTTCTCGTATTGAGTATTCGTAGCGGCCAAAGTTAATCTTACTTCCACTGCAATTAACATTGCTCAAGTCCGTTTTAAGGGAATTCCCAACTCAGCAAGCATATCCAATAGTGGCTGTTCGAGCATCTCATCTCGCTGTTCCTCGCTCCTGAGCCACAGTGAGCCCACCATATTCGCTGCATTTGCGATGAAAGGCCCCCAGCCTTTCTTCCTGCGCGGTATCAAAACCATCCATTCGGATACTAGTATCAGGTTGTAGTCAGTACCGGCATTTGCAATTTTCAAGGCGTCTTTCGTCATTCCAAGAAGCCTTTCATACTGCGTGTGTACCATTTCGGCGGACGACTGCTCGGGCAGACGGACGACAAAATGCATAAATGGCACTCCCGAGATGCTGGTCTCCACATCTGACTCCAAAGGTCAGCTTCGGGTAGTTCAGAGCAATTTCTAATCTCAATGCAATATTCTGGTAAAATGAAAAGACCTGCCTTCTGTCGACGTGGCTTTTGACGGGAACATTTGGAACTTCTCAGAATCCAGTCTCGGGAATATCTGGATGTGCTTATGCCCTTGAGAGGAGCCAGCTTCCACACCACAGTTGTATATGATCATCTGTGGTGTCTCCATCTGCCTCAAAATTGCCCATGCAGCGGTCAGGTCACTCTCATCCAAGTCATTCGTCTGTGGTACGAATAGCGTTGTATGCAGAATCAGCATGGGTCGATAAACACAGTATTTGTTCAAGATAAGCTTATGCGACTGCCCGAGTCTTGCTAGAATCCATTCCTCTGGAGGGTCGACAAAGGGACCAATGGGTTTCGAGCGACCTGGATCATCAGGCGGAAGTATTGGCTTCTTGGTCAAAGCTGGCGTTATGTCAAACTGGAACTGCATAGGGCATGTGTTTAGCTCACAATGGCCCCGCTGCATCGGTGTGACTATTTGCCGTGAAGCATCGTTCAAGTACCTGAAAACCTTGTGCCCATACTATGGATGTCCTTGGTCGCTCGTACAGTATCTCTCCTTTTTCCACGAGGCTATCAAATTTTCGCAAAGCAGTCGCTTCCAGGTCAAGTGGAAATGCACTGTTGCAGACCATGATGTAGAATTGGATGAAATTGGGTGCTAAAGTCGAGAGGAGATTCTTGACCTAGTCACGAAACCAGCAATCGTCACGAAACCCTAGAGCTAGTAGGTTTAGGCTGAGTAAAGTATGTGCTTACTTCTAGATCCCGGCGTTGTCTAGGGCGTAAGTCCGGCCCAAACCGCCAAGCTTAAGGTACTTAGCGCTTAGACATCTCGCGGCATATATACAACATATCGTCGAAGGCTTCCTGATTATCAAAGGAGACACAGGCCGATGGAAAGCACACTTGTTCATGCTATGCAAGACCAAAGTTTTGTTGTCACTCTATCTTCTGTTCGTCATTGACGTTGTCCAACATTCTCACTCTATGTTGCTTGTTCAAGATCTGCAGAACGCCTTTTTCCACAAGGCTCAAGCGCACGGATGCACATGACGTCGCAAGTCTACGGAGTCAATCAGGTCTCTGTCTGGATACCATGGAGACTCTGCGACCTCAGCCGTTCGAGAAGGCCTGCTCAATTTGAATGAATCCATGAGCGAGAGCTTTTAGGAAGCGGTATGGAATATATTGCTTTCGTTTGCTCCAAGTGATCGCTTTGGCTCAAAGATGATCCCTCCCCTTCTTCCCCCCCTTCCACCCGTCCTCCCCCTTCCTTCCCTCACTCACACATCCTACATTCAGTTAGTTCAAACGACAGATGCGGCAACAGCCATATCGAAGTTTCCTTGTTCTATCTGTACGATCTGCCTCGTGACTCGCCTCCTCGGCGATCAGTCCTCCTATGTTGCCAAACCGGTGAAGAAATCGAGTTGTGTAGTGTCAGGCTAAGTGCACATCACGAAGCTAAAGTTGATTGAATGTCCAAAACATGTAGGTGCAGCGCGTTTAGCGATGGGGCTGTTCCAGAATCTGGTCTAGACCCTGGGTAAAGAGAATGCTCACTTGCTCACTTTGGTAATAAGTCACTGGAATGGACCTGATAAAAGCTCACAGCAGCACTCTAGTCTCTGTGTTTTTCGAGATTTATCTCATGTCACTAACCAGTATGTCCACTCCTGCAGACATCGAAAAACCTACCGGGCAGCGGCTCGCAAGCCAATATAAAGCCATCGAGAGGAAAGAGCTGGACAGATCACACTACCCATGCACACTTGATCCAACGTCTGTCTTCATTTACGATCTTGCCTACCACCAAAGTATCCTAGGCAATGAAGACAACTTCGCCAATCAAACTACCTGCAGTATCTTCAATGTGAATGGGAACGGGGTTGGCTTGTTAAAGCCTGAGGTTCACGATGTCGAGCTTCGTTACTACATCCAGGCACGGGCAAGCCCCTGTTTCAACTCTGCTCACATCGACTGACAGTCATCTAGAGTCCAATGCTCCGCAATGCTACTCGCATCATGTGAGTTTATACCATGTGATTATCCACCACAGGCCTCTTCTCACTCCTATTGATTTTGCAGCTTCTTCACCTCGAAGCAGCAAAAGGGCACAACATTTGCCTCGCAGGTTTCCCTTAGCCAAATTCTGGCTCGAGAACTCCTCCACACCTTTGAGGTGTCACCACATTTCGTTCCTCTGCTGCTTAGCGAGCCAGAGTATGCAGCCCCGGGTATCTGGCATGGCTATGATTCCACAGGCCAGCTCTCCAGGCAAGGTAATGCTACTCGACAGGTTCCATAAAGGGTATAAAACCTGACATCGCGCTAGAATTTACATGTCAGCATCCGCGATGGAATATACATACAAAGCTTCAACCGTGTTCCGTTTACATGAGCTTCCACAAGGCGATGGCGGCGACCACATACATTGTCGTATCAGGAGATGGCGATCCTATAATTGAAGTTTCCAAGCAGAGATTGAAGGACGCGTTCGCCCAACCAGCATCATCTCAAGAAGCTTCGCGTAAGACTTCAGATCCATTCTTCCTACACGGTGTTATCGCTCAAGAGTCGTTCCTCCAATCAAAATCGGTCATCACGAGACTTCGACATCGTCTCTACGATCAACTTGACGTGGTCGACGATGACAAGAATACAAGAGAAGGCAAGACTGAGCTGGCATTAAACAGAGATGCTCTAAGAGGCATAACAAAGAATCTACACATGATCTCGCAAGATGCCGATGTACTTGTCTCAAGTACTGAGATGGGCACTATGGTGGTTGAGCGAATGGCCACTGCGCAAGCCTACCTCAAGACAACGTCTGACAGCTCCTCGAGACAAGGGCACAATCAAGTCGAAGACATGTTGAAACATCTTTTGCACTCTTTACAGTCTAGGAAACGGTGGATTCTAGGGTACAAGTCGCGGAAAGACATTGCTATGAATCTTGCAAGTTATCCTCGATCACTTTGAGCAGTCAGCTGGCGACTAATAGTATGCAGGTCTTCAACTTAGTTACCCAACAAGACAGCGAAACAAACACTTCTATCGCACGAGCCACGAGGGCTGACAGCTCGGCCATGAAGATAATCGCCGCTCTGACTATGATATTTCTTCCTGCGACCGCCGTCTCGGGCTTTTTCGGCATGGTCTTCTTTGACAACCAGAACGGGGAGATTGTCGTTACACATGATTGGTGGCTGTTCATTGCGACGACGATACCTATCACTATCATCTTAATAACGATCTGGCAGATTTGGCTGTCTTGGACGGAGCTCATCGAAGGACTCCAAATCGTTCAACGAATGGGGATAAGAGCCTGGTCCACTGCCTCCGGCAATGGCCCGTTGGGTATACCGTTGAAAGAAACCGCTGATATAGTCTGAGGGCACGTCTGGGTTACACCCGATGATGCGTCATATCCACCCGCTTTCCTGTCATATTCAGATTTCCCTAGGGTGCATCCAGTCCCAGAAATAGAAAATGACCAGCTGGATGGCCTAAGGAGGGCCCGATTGTCCAGGTCACTAGGTACATTTACGTAGCCGCAGCTTCACAATACCATCCGTGACTCTTGTGTTCATAATTGCAAGGAGAAGAAAAGCGTCGACGTTGTAGATGGCTGTTCTTATTGCACTCTTTTCACAAATGCTGAACCGACTTCTTAAAACTTGTGACGTGCTTCTATGCAACTTTCGACAGCACGCTAGCATCCATTCGTGAGTCTACTGTTGATACAATCGAGGAATTCGAATTCTCATCCAGTAAACCTATTGGTACTTCGCCAGGGTGAACGGTCCCATGTCGTTCCAGTGTCTAGTCTACAGCAAGATAATCTTGAGATTGTAGATGCCATCAGTGTCTCGCGATAAATCTGTTCGAATTTTTTCGCGCGAAACAGGGCGACACCAGCAGCTCTCCAGTCGGAGAGAACTGTCCACACTCGTCGGACTGCTAGCAAAAAAAACCCCCGTAAAATACAACCAAAGCATGGCAATGAGGATGTTGATGAAGCAGCAGTGCTGCTTTGGTGATGTCGAACAGGTTTGCGAGCATTTGTGAGCTAGGTCTGCCGCAATATTCACCCTCGAGGTTTCAACGATCCTAGCACGGGAATTTACGCATTGCTCCCATTCAGAGCAGCAATGGCCGTGGCCCTGCCAGCCCGTTAGAAACTGATATTAAAGGCTGTTCCTACTGGTTTACAATCCGCAGGATACCGTATCACCTCTTTTTGTCGATTTTTCGCTCCAATATTCTGCAAGAACAGACCTCGTGAATCAGACGAGCAAAATGAAAACAGCCTTTCATGACAGGTAACGTCGGACAGAACACTTTTCACAAACGTGAATGCAGGCCACCCAAAAAAAAAAAAAAGCTCACTCAGAGAGTACTTAATTGGCATGAAGCAGGAGGGATCACGGGTTCAAGATGGGTCCTACACCTACAATTTGAATCTGCCGCTCGAGAAGCGTACACTGCTCACGGATGGCTCTGCTCGATATCAAAAAAACGAGACTGGGGCAATTACCTCTTGTGGTGTGTGTTTGAAACATATAGGATAAGCATTGTTGGGAATGCCGCACGCAGCACTAGTGGCAAATCATATGGATGTCGAGGTAGAGTACCAGCGTTCTTTTGCTAGTATATATATATATATATATAAAAGAGTAGCCTTCACGCCAACTCCCTAGCTAGACAATCAATCCATCATACCATCAATCTCAACAAAGCATTACGCCGGTTCGAGCAGAACTCTATATGAGAAGCAGAGGTTTTGAAAGAAAAAATTGCTGACAAAACGCGCTGGGACTGTGTAGGCGCTAACGTTAGTAATGCATTTTTGGGGGGGGGGGGGACATTTCAGACGGCTTCGCTTTTTGATGCGGAAATTCAAAGTGTTCCGCGAGCAATAGACGAGAGTGTCTACCATTTCCGCCGCCCAGTCACATGTGCCGGTATCTCGGTCGAAAATGCCTTTTTATGTGTACAGCAGATGTCGATGCTCATTGGCAACTTCTGAGACTCCTTCGATCCATCGTCGCTTTGGGTCTACAGAAGAAGAAGAAGGAGAAGGAGAAGAAGAAGAAGAAGAAGAAGAAGAAGAAGAAGAAGAAGAAGAAGAAGAAGAA